>CAUYQU010070368.1:0-16154 GCA_963574635.1 Cheracebus regulus | reverse complement strand
AGTTAATTTTAGTGTAAGGTGTCAGGAAGGGGTCCAGTTTCTGCTTTCTGCACATGGCTAGCCAGTTTTTCCAACACCATTTATTAAACAGGGACTCCTTTCTCCATTGCTTGTTTTTGTCAGGTTTGTCAAAGATCAGATGGTTGTAGATGTGTGGCGTTGCCTCTGAGGCCTCTGTTCTGTTCCATTGGTCTATATCTCTGTTTTGGTGTCAGTACCATGCTGTTTTGATTACTGTAGCCTTGTAGTATAGTTTGAAGTCAGGTAGTGTGATGCCTCCAGCTTTGTTATTTTTGCTTAGAATTGATGTGACTATGTGGGGTCTCTTTTGGTTCCATATGAAGTTTAAGGTGTTTTTTTCAGTTCTGTGAAGAGGGTCATAGGTAGCTTGATGGGGATACCATTGAATCTATAAACTACTCTGGGCAGTATGGCCATTTTCACAATATTGATTCTTCCTAACCATGAGCATGGAATGTTTTTCCATCTGTTTGTGTTCTCTCTTATTTCCTTGAGCAGTGGTTAGTAGTTCTCCTTGAAGAGGTCCTTTACATCCTTTGTTAGTTGTATTCCTAGGTATTGTATTCTCTTTGTAGCAATTGTGAATGGCAGTCCGTTCTTGATTTGGCTCTCTTTAAGTCTGTTATTGGTGTATAGGAATGCTTGTGATTTCTGCACATTGATTTTGTATCCTGAGACTTTGCTGAAGTTGCTTATCAGTTTCAGGAGATTTTGGGCTGAGATAGGGTCTTCTAAATATACAATCATGTCATCTGTAAATAGAGACAATTTGACTTCCTCCTTTCCTAATTGAATACCCTTTATTTCTTTTTCTTGCCTGACTGCTCTGGCTAGAACTTCCAATACTATATTGAATAGGAGTGGTGAGAGAGGGCATTTGTCTAGTGCCAGATTTCAAAGGGAATGCTTCCTGTTTTTGCCCATTCAGTATGAAATTGGCTGTGGGTTTGTCATAAATAGCTTTTATTATTTTGAGATACGTTCCGTGAATACCTAGTTTATTGAGAGTTTTTAGCATAAAGCACTGTTGAATTTTGTCAAAGGCCTTTTCTGCATCTATTGGGATAATCATGTGGTTTTTGTCTTTGGTTCTGCTTATGTGGTGGATTATGTTTTTAGGCTTGTATATGTTGAACCAGCCTTGCAACCCTGGGATGAAGCCTACTTCATCGTGATGGATAAGGTTTTTGATGTGCTGTTGCAATTGGTTTGCCAGTATTTTATTGAAGACTTTTGCATCTATGTTCATCATGGATATTGGCCTGAAGTTTTCTTTTCTTGTTGAGTCTCTGCTGGGTTTTGGTATCAGGATGATATTGGTCTCATAAAATGATTTGGGAAGGATTGTTTAGAATAGTTTCAGAAGGAGTGGTACCAGCTCCTCTTTTTATGTCTGGTAGAATTTGGCTGTGAACCCATCTTGACCTGGGCTTTTTTTTGGTTGGTAGGCTATTAATTGCTGCCTCAACTTCAGCCCTTGTTATTGGTCTATTCAGGGTTTTGACTTCTTCCTGGTTTAGGCTTGGGAGGGTGTAAGTGTCCATGAATTTATCCATTTCTTCCAGGTTAACTGGTTTATGTGCATAGAGTTGTTTGTAGTAATCTCTGATGGTAGTTTGTATTTCTGTGGAATCGGTGTTGATATATCCTTTATCATTTTTTACTGCATGTATTTCATTCTTCTCTCTTTTCTTTTTTATTAATCTGGCTAGTGGTCTGTCTATTTTGTTGATCTTTTCAAAAATCCAGCTCCTGGATTTACTGATTTTTTGAAGGGTTTTTTGTGTCTCTATCTCCTTCAGTTCTGCTCTGATCATAGTTATTTCTTGTCTTCTGCTAGCTTTTGAGTTTTTTTGATCTTACTCCTCTAGCTCTTTCAATTTTGATGATAGAGTGTCGATTTTTGATCTTTCCTTGCTTCTCATATGGGTATTTATTGCTATAAATGTTCCTCTAGACACTGCTTTAAATGTGTCCCAGAGATTCTGGTATGTTGTGTCTTCATTCTCATTGGTTTTGAAGAACATCTTTATTTCTGCCTTCATTTCATTGTTTATCCAGTCAACATTCAAGAGCCAGCTGTTCAATTTCGATGAAGTTGTGCAGTTCTTTAATTTTTTAATCCTAAATTCTAATTTGATTGCACTGTGGTCTGAGAGACTGTTTGTTATGATTTGCATTCTTTTGCATTTGCTGAGGAGTGATTTACTTCCAATTATGTGGTCAATTTTAGAGTAGGTGTGATGTGGTGCTGAGAAGAACATATATTCTGTGGATTTGGGGTGGAGAGTTCTGTAGATATCTATTAGGTTTGCTTGGTCCAAATCTGAGTTCAAGTCCTGGATATCCTTGTTAATTCTCTGTCTTGTTGATCTGTCTAATACTGACAGTGGAGTGTTAAAGTCTCCCACTATTATTGTGTGGAAGTCTAAGTCTCTTTGTGGGTCGTTAAGAACTTGCTTTATGCATCTGGGTGCTCCTGTATCGGGTGCATATTTATTTAGGATCATTAGCTCTTGTTGCATTGATCCTTTTACCATTATGGAATGCCCTTCTTTGTCTCTTTTGATCTTTGTTGGTTTAAAGTCTATTTTACCAGAGACTAGGATTGCAACTCCTCCTTTGTTTTGCTCTCCATTTGCTTGAGAAATCTTCCTCCATCCCTTTATTTGAGCCTATGTGTATCCTTGCACATAAGATGGGCTTCCTGGTTACAGCACACTGATGGGTTTTGACTTTTTATGCAATTTGTCAGTCTGTGTCTTTTGATTGGGGCATTTAGCCCATTTACATTTAAGGTTAATATTGTTATGTGGGTCAATTCCACAAATTTTTATGGGTTTTTATTATCATTTCATTCAAATATTTTCCCATTTCTCTTGTGACTTATTCTTTGACCCATACGCTATTTAGAAGTGTGTTTAATTTTTAAGTATTTAGAATTTTCTAGATATTTTATTATTTGATTTCTAATTCCTTTGTGCTCAGAAAACATACTTTATATGATTCTGGTGAGATTTGTCTTATGCCTTGATGAATGTACCATGTACACTGGAAAATAACGATATTGTCCAGGTCTCAGTGTAATTGTCTCTGAATACTCAATTCTTTTTTTTTTCCTTTCACTCTTGTTGCCCTTTCTCTCTTGCTGCTTCGCTCTTATTGCCCAGGCTGGAGTACAATGGTGAGATCTCCGCTCACTGCAACCTCTGCCTCCCGGGATCAAGTGATTCCCCTGCCTCATGCTCCCAAATAGCTGGGATTACAAGTGCTTGCCACCACACCTGGCTAATTTTTGTATTTTTAGTAGAGATGGGGTTTTACCATATTGGCCAGGCTAGTCTCAGACTCTTGACCTCAGGTGATCCATCCACCTTGGTGCTCGGATTAAAGGCATGAGCCACCGCACCCGGCCACAATTCCTGAAGCCTATTTTATCTGATATTAACATATTCACTCCAGCCTTCTTATGCTTTTTTATAATAATATAGACATTTCCCCTCACTTACTTTCAACCTATCTTTATATTTAAAAATATGCTTCTCTTATAGACAGTTTATAAGTCAGTTATGAGTCTGGGTTTTTTTTTTTTTCCTTTTAAAATTCTATTTCTATTCTAGTCCTGCCTTCTAATTATTTAGTCAATAACATTTAAAGCATTTTTATATGGTTGGATTGAGGCTTACCATTTTGTTTGTTTCTTGTTTGTCCCATATAGGTTTTTGTTCCTCCAGTCTTCCCTTCAGCCTTCTTTTAAATTATTTGCATTTTTAAAAGAATTTTAGCCTAATTTATCTATTGACTTTTAAGACATTTATTTTTGCATTGTTAGTGGGTTCTCTAAAGATTACAATATGCATCCTTAACATATCACAACAGTCGACTTAGTGATAATATTGTAGCTCACCATGGAAAATATGGAAATTTTGCAGCTGCATTGCTTCATTTACCCTCCATTTACTGTATACTAGAATTACTGTACAGATAATATTCATAGTGTGTATCCAACCAGACAATGCTATAATTTTCACTTAAATAGTTATATATATTTATATAACCAATGTCTTCTCTCCAGCTTCAACCAGCAGTTATATGGTGGACTGGGTGACTGGGTGACTTGGCCTGAAACTTCTTGAAAAAACTCTGTAAGGCTATTCTCAGTTCCAATGAAATATATATTTTATATAAATATATTTTTTATGTATATAAGAAAATAAATATATACTTTTTGTTTTTGGAGACAGAGTCTGACTCTGTCACTCAGGCTGGGTGCAATGGTATGATCTCGGCTCACTGCAACCTCCGCCTCCTGGGCTCAAGCATCCTCTGGCCTCAGCCTCCTGAGTAGCTGGGACTACAGGTGTGCACCACCAAGCCCAGTTAATTTTTGTATTTTTTTTAGAGATGAGGTTTCGCTGTGTTGCCCAGGCTGGTCTCAAACTCCTGAGCTCAAGTGATTCACCAACCTCGGCCTCCCAAAGTACTGGGATTACAGGCATGAGCCACCAGGCCTGGCCAGTTATACATATTTCTAAACAAATCAAGAAGAAAAGTTTTTTTACTTCCCAGATATTTTATATATTCACCATTTCCAGTAGCTTCTCTTTCCCCAAGAAGATCTGAAATTCCATGTGATATGATTTCCCTTCAGAATAAAGAACTTCTCATAGAGATCTGCTGTCAGTGAATTATCACGTATCTTTTATATGAACTTTTTAAATTTTGTCTTAATCCTTGAAAGATATATTCATTTTGTATAGAATTCTGGGTTAATAGGTTTTTAAAGTTTTTTATTTAGAATTTTAAATATATTGTTCTAGTATATTCTGGCCTTCTGTAATGATAAACTAGAGGTCATTTGATGTGGTGTTTCTCTGTCTAAAATGTTTTATTTTTCTCCAGTTGCTTTCAACATTTTATCTTTCTCTTTGTTTTAGAACTGTTTGACTATGCATGATTGGGTGTGGTTTTCTTTGTAGTTTTCTGCTCGAGGTTCTCTGACTTTCTTATCTGTAAATTTAAGTCTTTCATTAAATTTGGGAAACTTTTTGGTCCTGATTTTTTCAAAAATTTTCCTTCTTTTCCTATTCTCACTTTCCCCTCCATTCTACCAATTACACTGATAGTAGATTTGTTAGTATTGTCCCGTGGGTTTGTGAGTCTCTGTTAATTTTTTCCAATTTTTTTTCTTTTTACTTTTCAGGTTGAGAAAGTTCTCTTGGCCTATATTCAAGTTCACAGACTCTTGTCATGTCCATTCTGCTATTAAGCCCATATGAATAATTTTTGTGTTGTATTTTTTAAAAAAATACTTATTTTTTAACAGCAGTTTTAGGTACACAGCAAAACTGAGAGGAAGGTATAGATATTTTTCATATACCCACCTGCCTACACTCCACCCCCATGTACACCTTCCATAGTTATGCAAATCCCCCAGCACAGTGGTACATTAGTTACAATTGATAAACCTACACTGATACATCATTATCACCTAAAGTCCATAGTTAACATGATGGTTCATTCTCAGTGTTGTACATTCTATGGGGTTGGACAAATATACAAGGTCATATATCTAACATTATAATATATACATCTATTGTATTTTGATGCTCTGGAATTGTCATTTGATTCTTTTTTATAATTTCTGTTTATCTGATGACACTTTCCATTTTTGCAGGCATGGAGAACATAGTTTTACTTCTGTCCTTACTTTTAAATTCTTGTTTAATAAGTTTTACATTTGGGTCATTTTGGAGTGAGTCTTCATCTATTCTTTTTCCCTTGTGGATGGGTCATTTTCTTGTTCTCCTATGTTGTGTGATTTTGGACCGTATCCTGGACATTGTGAATGCCATCTCGATTCTGTTATATTTCTCGGAAGAACACTGAGTTTTTTAAAAGGCAGATTATTAACTTGACTGGACTCAAACTGAAAACTCTTTCCCCTCAACCAGTTTGAATCTTCGTTCGGTTCTTTATCCTTAGTTTGAATTCACCTCTCACATACAAGGTCCAGGTTTCACTTAGAGAATTTGGGGTACTTCTTCTGTGCTTGTCTCTTTTCCAGAATTACTCCCTCACACTCCAGCGGCCCTAGTTGTTCTGAACTCTATCCTCTGTTCTTCAGGCCAGAAAAACGGAAACGTTTTCTTTTAGAGATTTAGTCACTTCATGGTGACAGGTTTGACTTGCCCTCAGGCTAAAAGCTATAAAAATGGGGATTGCACCTCTTGCCATTTTTTTCCCTCCAAATGTTGGCTTGCTGCTAGAGTCTCCCTGCTTTTTCTTCACAGTCTAGTGAACAGAAACCTTATTGTATATTTTTATCCAAAGTTGATGATTGTTATCTGCAGGAAGGTCTAGGAGAAACTTACTTGGCCATATTAGAAGGAAAATTACCCCACCTTTTCTTGAGGTTCAATGCATTTTATTATTAGACGACCTGCATGGTGTGTTCTCTTCTGGAAAACGATGCCTAAACTCCAACAAGATCAAGGTCAAAGTAAGTGAGGAGTTCAACATGACATCAGTCCCCTTTGTCCAAGTCCTGTACCACTTTGGTTTTTATAAAAAAGATAGAAAATATATATGTTTTTCAGAATTTACACAATTTTCTATTGCTTAGTAAATCTTTATTGAATTATACATTAGATTATATTATGGGCATCTTCTATACCATAAAATAGTTTTTAAAATGCAGTTTTTAATGTCTACATACCATTTCATCATATGGTCATACGTGCTTAGCTATTTTCTCATCGTAAACTTACATCATTTCTATATTTTTGCCAGCATCAGTAACTATTCCAGATGTTCAAACATCTTTGAACATAAACCTTTGATGATATATCTGACTACAGAAGGAAACCTCTTAACCACTCTTTCCCTGCATTGTTTTGCTGGATTCACTGACGCCTTTTATGCCTCTGTAAATATGCTACTTTCACAGGAAGCCTCCGTCTTCCTTCTCTATTTGGGATATGGGCTTACCAAGGGTTAATTACCATGTTTGTTCCCAAACCTGTTTATACCAGTTGCTGTGATGTCATTGATCGGAATACTAACCTATGAAATGTGAGTGAGAAAAGAAAGACGGTGGCTGCTTCTATATAAACTTTAAAAACTAAGTTGATTGCTTTGGGGAGACTCAATAAAGTGAAGTAATACTACAGTTGCTATAAAATTCAGTTACGGGCCACACAGCTGTGAACAATTTGAGAAAATAAACTGGTAAATTGCAGAAAGAGTCTACTTTCAGATTGTCATCCAAATGTCTAAGTTTGCTCCCCTTTAAAAAAACCAAAACTCAAAATTAAGAACATGAACTATATAGGTGTGTTTTGTGCAAGAAAGAGGGCACATAATTCTAATCAGAACATGAGCAATACTCAGAGAAGAGCCTTGGTCCTTTATCACAAGATTGGTGAGAAAATTCACATTTTTATATTGTAACTTATAACAAAATATTTATGGTATATTTGCACCATTGTTTAAGATTTCTCTATTTAACTGGCTTTTCAATGAGCTGGCCAGGTTATCCCATTGCTGGTCCTGAAAGCATGATACTTCAATTGTATTTCCTCAGGATAAAGTCTTAGAAATGTAATTACTTTGTATACTTTAGACTATTCTAGAATACTAATCCCTATTATCTAATTTCCCACTTTAATTGTACTTCCTCAGGACAGATTCTTAGAAACATAATTACTGTGTATTGTTTAGACTATTGATACATATTATCTAATTTGCATCAATTAGATAATATGTGAGGTTATCTAATTTGTGTCAATTAGATAACCTCACATATTATCTAATTGTGAGGTTGCATCAATTTATGTTCTCATATAAATTAAGCTTTAAAATTTGTACCTGAGACACCAATGTCTTCTCTCCAGATTCAACAAGCAGTTATATGGTGGACTGGGTAACTAGGTGACTTGGCCTGAAACTTCTTGAAAAAAATCTCTAAGGCTGTTCTTTGTTCCAATGAAATGGATTGGATTCCTTCTCTTTTGATACTGGATGTCTTTGTGTGAATTCTAGCCTCAAAATAAAATCCAAACCATAAAACCATCAAGATTGTTCACTAAACACAGTCCAAACTTCATCTATTGCTTTATCATATTCAAATGATCATAATTTTTGTTTCCTAGAAGGAACTGTAGGGATCAGCTTAGTAAACCCTTTCTTGTCCAAGTTGAGTCCTGGAATGAGGAATGGGGAAAAGTGTTGTCTTCAGTCCTGAAGGTTAGCGGCATCTCAGCTGAGCTCAGAGCTCAAGTCTCCTGGGTGATGTCTACTGGCTGTCTCGGATATATCATGTTGCTTCAGACAGCGAAGAGAAGCAATGCTAAAATTTACCACGTGAAGTTGCATTTCCAACAGGAAGGCTGTGCAGAGTGTTGTCACATAATGTCTATGATATCAATCTACATATGAGCTAACATTTAATGAATGCTTCAATGAGCCAGATACTATTCTAAGTGCTTTACCTGAGTCAAATTACCTTCTTATCCCATGGAAACCTCATAATGACTCTCTGAGGCCCCATTTTATAGATGAGGAAACCGAGCAGCAAGAAGTTCCCATGGTTTTACAGCTAGTCAGCGGTGGAGTCAGCATTTGCTTCTCACAGCCTCACTCTGCAGCCTGGATTCTTAACACGTCCTGTGAAATTACCTCTCCACGTGTTAGGAGAATGAAAAGAGAATGACATTTATTTGCTGTCTACTCTGAGCCAGGCATTTTCAGATATTTCACATGCTTAAAAGACTGATCTTCACAATCTTATTGTCAGTGGGAGAAAGTAAATATCAGATACATTAAATGACTTGTCCAAGGAGGCAGCTAGGAGGTAGCAAAACAAGACATTAACCCCAAACCTGACTAAGTCTGAAGCCAGTGGTTTTGTCAGAAAACCACGCTGCTGTATCACATAGATCAGTGGTTCTCATGGTCATGGCCGCACACTGGAATTAACCAGGGAGGGTTAGAAATACCCAGGTCTGAGTCTACCTCCAGAATTTCTGATTTAATTGGGTTGGGGTGCAGCTTGGACAGTGGGATTTTAAAAAAAATCCCAGGGGATCCTAATATGTAGCCAAGGATGCCACCTCCTGCAAAAGATGCAGATGGTTTTAGTCACACCACACAATTCCATTTCTTTGTCCATATATGGGAATAGGGTTGAGCACATCAATAAGAGACATGTTTTCAGCAGCATATTGGGTTCCGAGGGCTGCCGTGACAGATGACCACAAACCGGGAGCTGAACATGACAGAAATGGATATTGTCACAGTTCTGGAGACCAGAAGTCTGTAGTCATGGCATCAGCATGGCTGTGCTTCCCGAGGGTGCCTCAGCCCAGATTCCAGCATTGCCAGCAAGCCTCGGTGCTCCTCGGCTTCACGGCTCTGGTCTTTGGCTCCACTGACCTGCAACTTTCTTCCCTCTGTGCCTCTGTCCCCCTGCGTCTGTCTCTTCTACTTACAGGGACACCAGCCATTGGATTTGGGGCCTGACCTAACCCAGTATAACCTCATCTCTGACCTAATTGCATTTGCAAAGACCCCATTGCCAGAGAAAGTCAGATTCTGAGATTCCAGATAGACATGAATTTTGGGGGTTACTATTCAACCAGTACAAACAGAAAATCAGGTAACATGACATTTTGAGAGAATGTCATGAGTCTCTAGGTTTCCCTAGAAGATAAAATTATCTATCTTTTGGTACCATCCAATTTTTTAGATATTTAAAATATCATAAATATCCTCCTCCTCTCCTGAAAAAGCCATCTTGGTGCATGTATCACTAAGTCATAGAAAGACCTGTGTCTGCCGACCCCCTTATTGTCTCCAGGTCCCTTTGGCATGTTGAGGAATACAGAGATGCCACTAGGGGTAGAAGGTGTGGCTTTCTTGTCCAAATTGTATGTGAGTGTACACAGTAAAGCTATGAAAAAGGTCATTGTCCCCAATGGGGAATTTTTGAAGGAAAAAAAAATCAATGCTGATTCTCCTTCTACTGTAAGGTGACAGAAGAAATTCATCACTCGGTGTCAGTCCTCAAAGCACTATCCACCATCCTTCCACATATGGTTTGTAAGACCTTATACATTGAAGTAACCAAAATTTGGAATTTGGTTTTGAGACCATTATTTTATTCATTTGCTTTCTTTTTCTAAAATGGAACCTTGATCATAATTGAAAGTACAGTCATTGAAAACCTAATGATATAGTTTGGCTGTGTCCCCACCTAAATCTCATCTTGAATTGCAGCTTTCATAATTCCCATGTGTTGTGGGAGGGACCCGGTGGGAGGTAATTGGATCATGAGGGCGGGTCTTTCCTGTGCTGTTCTTGTGATGGTGAATAAGTCTCATGAGGTCTGACGGTTTTATGAGGGGGCTACACCTGCTCTCTTGCCCGCCACCATGTGAGACGTGACTTTACTCTTCATTCACCTTCCGCCATGATTGTGAGGCCTCCCCGGCCATGTGGAACTGTGAGTCCATTAAACCTCTTTCCTTTATAAGTTACCCAGTCTTGGGTATGTCTTTATTAGCACACCTGAGAAAGACCAATACACCTAACAAGCTGATTCCTTAAAGGACGTTCATAGGTCAAAATTGTACAGCCAGAAATCTACCCTTACTTAGCATTTGCCCCACGACTTGGAAAGAAATACGTCCTTCAAATAACACCACTGTTTCCTTACACACTGGCTTTCTGTAGAGAACACTAGTGACCCGATTATTTCCATCTCTAATTGATCTTGATAGTTAAGCTGTGTTACACTTTGATAAGGTTCTAATTTTCATTTTAGAAATGACAGAAAGGATTTAGTTGTAAGAAACGGCCTGTTTTCCTCGGAGATCATCACTGGAATTTTCCCCACCTCGGCCTCGCGAACCATGAGCAAATGCTTTTTCCACATCCTGCTCATTTGTGACACTTCTCTTGACCCTGGGCAGAGTGATATAGACACATACGACTCATAGATTGGTGATTCACCTAAGGCAAACGTCGTAATTGGTACAGAGTCAGTGGACTCGTTTTGTTTTGGGTGCTTTTTCCCAATACACCAAGTGAGCCTTCACGAAGCCTCAGCAGCAACATTTAGGCAATTGCTTAAGTAATAAATATCCATTTCTACTCGGAGAAAAATCTTGGCCTTTCTGTCTCAATTTAGCCTTCCCTAAAAAGGTTACATGCGGATCTAACTTGGATTCAGCCAAGTCCTTAGGCAAAAATTAAAGGATATTCAAAAATGTATTCCTCAAGAAGTGCCACAGAATCAGATCCTCAAAGGCTCACCAGATGATGTTATTGCAAACAAGTAGTCCACTAGATGTGTGAAACTACAAAAATACCAGGACGGGTTATGTGTTTCTGAACTGGTACCTGACAAGGATTTTGACAGCCATATGCCCTGGGAAGATGGAGACTCTGTTGCCATGGAAGGCATGCCTGCTCTAGATACTGTCCAGCTCTTCAGTTAATGTGCATGGAGAGGACCCATAAATCCCTAATAAGCCACAGCCTAGCATGGAGTTTCAAATTACCCACTTAACAATGACCTTGAGCTTCTGTTGTAGAATTTTCTTTTTTTGGGCCCCCAAAAGTCATGGAACAAACACCTGTTCATTTCATAGAGAAATAATTAGCCAATGCAATATGTCATTTTAAAAATCCATAAAAAGATGATTTGTGCAGCTTTTCATTTACCGAGTTTATGAGAAGCTGATATTAGTGAACTGAGAGGTGAAATATATTTATGTCTGAAATACGACTTCTTCAATTCTTTGTGGGGGGTGGTTGCTGAACAGAACCGAGTGCACCCCAAGCACGGTGCAGTTCGAGAACAGACGCTGCACGTGGTTCGTTTGGATTTGGCTGATTCCAGCTTGATCAGGGTCATGCACTGGTCGGGGGAAATGTTGAATATTACAGTTCTGGAATCTGCAAAAATGGTTTTGATGATGTCCTAGGATGAGCCTCGATGGCGGCCGCTTGGATGTGGTAGGTGATGTGGCGAAGTGGCTGGGAAGGCCGCCTGTCTTGGACCTGAGCCTGCAGAGACTCCGGCCAGCGCCTGCTGGAGAGCACAGAGACCGGCCCCGAAAACGCCAGCCTGCGAGGAAGTCCGGCCGCTGCTCACTGACCATGGTGAGGAGCCTGCTGTGGGGGCAGGGCACTGCCAGCTTCAACGGTGGCAGATAAGCCCGGTGTGTGCCCAGGAACACAATGTTCTTCCAAGTGAGTGGTAGTCACATGTGGCAGGCCGGGGAGCCCATGCCAAGAGCTGTGGTGCGAGGCGTTCACGTCGAGGCCCATGGTCTTGCTTTGCACACTTGCTTGGAGGGAGGTTTAAGAAAGACTTAATGTGTTTCTTTTTTCTTGGTGACTCTTGGGGCTGGGGGCAAGAGGAGCAAGGTTTGAGCCTGCGCTGGTTTGTTGCATGGCCCCCTCCAACACCCCCTGGCGGAACCCCCACCGGGCTCTTATTGAATGCCAGGCCCTCTCTCTGGTCCCTGCCCACGGTGAGCAGGAGGAGCACAGCCTACTTCCAAAGTTAAACAGTCCCCGGGACTGGGTTCCAGCACCCTGATAGAACAGGCCTTCCCAGCCTTGGCTTTTAGTGACATCTTGGGGTGTCTTCGGTCAAGTCAAAGGAGCTTGCAAAATGAATTTTGATTTGCTTGTGAAAATACCTGAGCTTTTAAAGAAGGGTGCACGTCCTGAAATCAAATGACTGTGTCTGGGGGTGTGGAGGTGAGCAAGGCATCTGTGGTGTGGTGCTTCGGTTGCACTTTCACTGGGCGCCACTTGAAATCGTGGGACCGGCAGGAGCTTGGGTCAATCCTCGGTTTGACCCCTGGTTCTCTCACTGCTGGAGACTCTGGCAGGTTCATTACATCTCTGCCCTTCAGTTTTCTAATCTATAGAGTGGGTGTGATAATGTGTGCCTGGAGAGTTAAGAGAGTCAGCACGCGATGCACGCAGAAGGTTCCAGCACATGGTAGGTGCTTCAGAAATGGGGACTTTTTTCCTTATTATTAGCAAAATATCAACCGCCCTCAATGCCTGTCGTTATTCCATGTAAAACATCCTGCACAGATTCTGAAAATACTGTTTGGTATAGGCAGATAATTGGAGAAGAAAGCAGCCCACTGAACAGAAAGGAAACAGACCCACAGAAGTAAATTCCCACAATTTGTCCACAAGAACAATAGAGAAGTCGTTCAAGATCTCCCCAGTTCCCTTCCACTTTGTAAGGAGGATGCTTATTCCCCAGGGAGCCCGGTGCCCTTTCAAGAAGAAAGCCACAGACAGAAAGTTAAGTGGATTTAAATGTAAGCAGGTCCGGAAAGAAAACAGAATTTCCTCTTCAAGGCTTAGGAAAACAATTAGAAATAAACGAGGCCAGAAAGCAGAGCTAATAACAAGAAGATGAAAACTTTCAGCCACTTCATGAATGCTCTTAAAAAGGGAAGCGGAGAAAGCCCACCAGAGTCACCCTGACCTTGCCGTAGATTTCTGGTTTCTTGTAACTCCTACCCTTGCCTCCTGGGGAATTTTCAACTTAGCTGCTCCGTGGAAATGTTTGTTCTGCTGCTGAGCAGAAGATGCTGGCTCTGGAGGCCACAGTGGGCTGGGGCCAGACCCTTCCGTCTTTCTGCGACTCTCCGGCTATGGCTCAGGTCGGGGCTCCTCCGGGACTTTCACTAACAGGACTTGGAAGTGGGAAATTGCTCCTCTCAGAGGAGAAAGGGTGCATGATGTTTGTCTTCAGTAGCAGAGATATCACTTTTCTTCTTCTGTTTTTGAGACGGGCTTGCTCTGTCACTCAGGCTGGAGTGCAATGGTGTCATTGCAGCTCACTGCCATCTCAACCTCCCAGGCTCAAGCGATCTCCCACCTCAGCCCAGAGTAGCTGGGACTACAGGCACACCCCACCACACCTGGCTAACTTGTTTATCTTTTGTAGAGATGAGGTCTTGCTACGTTGCCCAGGCTGAGATCAGTTTTGACTCCTGATGGGACACAGGGGAAGAAACATCCTGGTGCCTGCCATAGCAGATTAATGTCTCCCTAAGCATCAGGGTCCCTGCCTCCTGCAGCTCGTAGGGAGAGAAGAGGGATGGCTGAGAGCAGGTGGCTTTCTCTCAGAGGAGGGTCTCCACTGGGTGGCTCTTCTCGGCTGGGTTCAGACCCTCCTCCTCTGGGCTTGTGCTGTCCTTGATAGACTATGCTGACTATGGCATGGCCAAGTGCAGGCCACACCACATCATCGGAGTGAGAGCATCCTTGAAGACAGGGCCAGGTTTCAGGTTTCAGGCACAGGTCCTGGCTCCACGTGGAGGCTCAGCTGCATTTCCTGACTGGACCATAGAGGAATCTGGCCTCTCATTCCTGGGGTGGGAGAGTGCCCTTACGGATCTTCCGAGGAGTCTGAGAAGCAAAGATGAGCTGGTTTCTCACCATATTCTTTTCTTGCCGTGTCAGTGTTTGCAGCTGTGGCTTTTACGGCCATGCCAGGAGAGGCCTTGTGAGGCTGGCAGAGGCCCTGGTGTCGTGGCAGCCCCATGCTGTGAAGCAAAGCATGACCTATCTAGCCTCACTTTGGTCTCTGCACATCGTCAGTCCCAAGGATCACGACTCATGGTGTACTGAGCGACCCTGTCGTTTGACCGTGGAGTTGATGACTCTGACGTTTCTTCAGCTCGATGACCATTTGTTGTGCAAAAGTGACCCCGGGATCCTCCATGTATCCTGAGGATGACAAAGCATTTTTAAAATAACCATTGCCAACTCAACTCGATGTAACAGCGTAACCAAGACACAGCAAACAAGTCATAAAACGATGTAGCAAGTAGGCCCGCAGGAAAATTAACGTCAGTGGCTGTCTGTTCTGAACGCCTCACACCGCCCCATGCTTCAGAGAAGGGGAAAGTGGAACATCGCGGTTCACCAACCCAAGGCAGCCTGGTGGGACAGCCATGCCGTGACCCCTAACCAATGGATGGATTCATTACACCGAAGGCTGGAAGGAACCACAACATGGGACGCATACTTAGGGAAATATGCATGCAAGTGGGTTTATTTTTCTTATCTGATTTTTTTTCTTGTTTCTGGTGCAACATGAGCACTGTTGAATACTTGGCAGCTGACTTTCCATACTTGAGTTGTTTGTCATTTCTGGGGCTGCTGATGCTGTTATGATTTCCCTTTCTGGAGGAATTTACAGGCACATGTTGACCCAGCTGAATGGGAACACGGAGCAACAGGGAGTTTACGAACAGGGACCGTCACCTCCTGGAGAGTGCGCGTTCTTTTTCTGGAGGACACCATGGGCACCAGCGGCGCGCTGTGCTGTCAGGTCGGCCATCGAACGTGCTGCCCCTCCAGCCTCCAGCACCCACATCCTCTCCCCTCCTGGCCTTGAAATAAACCTGATTTTCCTTTCAATAATATCTGGGAGTTGTAGTCAGAGCGCCGTGCTTTGCTGTCGGAATACCAGGGACGTTGGCTCTCGGTAGCAACCGTTGCTAGGCAAGGTGCGATTGCCTTGAGAGCCAGAAAGAGGACGGAGGTGAGCCTGCGGCGAAAGGCCCAGGTGGGAGAGAGGCAGATGGGGCCAGCGCAGCCAGGGTGAAGGAGCGCGGGAGGGGCCCTGGCCGCTGCTCACCTGCCTTGCCACTGTGTTCTCCTCCTCTCAGCAGCCCGCCTTTCCAACATCCACTCCCGCCTCCTCTCTCCCAAGACCCAGCCCCTCTCATTCCCACAGAGATGCTCATGGACTCATTTGCACCTTTTCTGGAGGTCTCCAACCTGCCATGGGCTGGGGGTACAGAGAGAAATTGGTGATGGGCTCAGAGCCCTGTGGGAGAGGCAGATACCACAGCCATAAATCCACTGTGTGCCTGGCACCCTTGCAGTCACCCTGGATGCTGCCAGCCCTTTGTCCACATCCCTCTGTTCCACCCAGAGGCCACCTGCAGGCGCAGTGGGGGGTTGCTGTGTGCAGTGATGCAGGCGTGGTGGGGGGTTGCTGTGTGCAGTGATGCGGGCGTGGTGGGGGGTTGCTGTGTGCAGTGATGCGGGCGTGGTGGGGGGTTGCTGTGTGCAGT
>CAUYQU010070367.1:0-27747 GCA_963574635.1 Cheracebus regulus | reverse complement strand
TGCACTAATTTACACTCCCACCGACAGTGTAAAAGTGTTCCTATTTCTCCACATTCTCTCCAGCATCCGTTGTCTCCAGATTTTTTAATGATTGCCATTCTAACTGGTGTGAGATGGTATCTCAATGAGAACCACCTTATTTCTAAGTGCCCACAACCACCACCTGAAGGTCATGCCCCAGTGCTGAGAGCTAGGGTCTGACCAGTCTAGAAGAGTGAAATGTGTGAACACAGTAAGTACCCAGTGGGAAGTGTGAGATCCTGGAGCTCATGGCGGGCTATGCAGGCCATAAGCCCATGCAGAATAGAGCTGGGCACATGTGCCTGTGTACACATGTGTGTGTGGGAGTGTGTACATGTGTGTGCCTGTGTGTATGGCAGAGTAATCATCAGAGACAAAACTGCCATTGGTTTCCTAAGAGTTGTCTGTGTTTAAAAAGCACAGCGTCTCTGCAGAGTGAGTACTAGCTCAGAGTTCGGGATCAGAGACAGCAGGATTGACACCTTGTCCATGGCTAACTCACGTTGTGACCTCAGATTTGCCTCTTCAAACCTTACTTTTCCCCTCTGTAAATGAGATAGGTGATGATACCTCTCTCGGAGCAGAGGGAGTAAATAAGATGCAGTAGATTAAATGTGCAGCTTGGCGTCTGACATAGTGTACTTGTTCTAAAATATTATTAGGTATAACTGTTCTCTGATGTTTATTTTAAAATAAACTTTATTTTTATAAAAGTTTTAGATGCATAGAAAACCTGAGCAGACAATACAGGAGTTCCCAACGACCCCGTACCTGCTTTCCCTCACTGTTAACAGCT
Source organism: Cheracebus regulus (assembly GCA_963574635.1). NCBI lineage: Eukaryota > Metazoa > Chordata > Mammalia > Primates > Pitheciidae > Cheracebus > Cheracebus regulus. The sequence goes on along the minus strand of CAUYQU010070367.1, from coordinate 26,930 downwards.
CACCCCAGTGTGGTACACTTGCTACGATGAATTAACCAGTATTGACATATGGTTATGAACTGATCCGCAGAGTTCATTCACATTTCCGCAGTTCTTTTTCACCTGTGTTCGTTTTCTGTCCCAGGACACCACACTGTATTAAGTTATCACGTTTCCTTATGTTCCTCTTGCCTATGGTAGTTTCTCAAATTTTCCTTGTTTTTGATGACCTTGACAGGGTTGAAGAGTACTGGCCAGATGTTTTGAAAGGTAGCTCACTCGTGTAATTTGCTGGCACTTTCTCTTACAGCTAGCCTGGGTTATAAGTTTTTGGGAGGAAGAGCACAGAAGTAAGTGCCATTCTCATCATGTCATTCCCAGGGCACCTGCTGTCAGCAGAGCCCATCACTGTTGATGCTGCCCTTGGTCATGTGGCTGAGATAGGGCTTGTCAGGTTCTTCTCTGTCACATTACACTTTCCTCTCAGTTCCATGGTGTATGCTCAGAAGGAAGTCATCATGAGCAGCTCCTACTTAACACATGGACAAGAATGCTGCATACAACAACTGGAATTCCTCTGCATGGGATATTTTTCTTTTCTCATTCATTAATTTATTTATGTATTTATTTTTGTCTGCATGGAATTGTGAATATTTATTTTATGTTTTATATTTTAGGGGATCATAATCTAATATTGCTTACTTTTGTTGCTTAAATTGTTCCAGTTTACAGAACAAGGAAATAGTGTGTGCATGTGTGTGTCTGTCTCCATCTATGTGGAGCTGACCATACTCTAATCCTTTATCATATGGGGAATTCTAATCTTTTCTTATTTACATGTAAGCCCCACTCCTAACAGTGAGAAACTTGGCCCCCACCCTCTGTCATCCAGTTCTTCATTGTTTAATTCTGGTACAAAAATATAGAAGTATTGTAACTGTTAACCAATAACCCAACAGGAAAACCTTTATCAATGAGTGCACAGTCTCATGAGCAGTTGCTTTTCCCTTTAAATTTATGGACTCCACTTATTTCCAGAGTTCTTTAGGTCAGTAACTCCACCCCTCAGTGAAGTGGTTTCAACATTTGTAACACAGTTAGAACCTTTTTTCCCCTTCTGCTTCCTTCCTGGTTTCCCACAATCTTTCAATGATTAAAAAAAAATGATGCATTCAGATTCACTCTTTGTACTCCAAAATTCCATGGATTTTGACAAATGCAACATCTTCTTCCTCCACCACTACAGCATCACACAGAAGAGTTTCTGCGCTTCACTAACTCAGTCCTCCCTGTCTCATTCCATACCCTTGTCAGCTACTCATCTGCTTGCCATCTCCACATTTTTTCCCTAGAATATTGTATAACTGGAATCAGAGAGTAAGTAGCCTTTCAGAATGGCTTCTTTCACTAAAAATATGCATCTAAGGTTCCTTTCTGTCTTTTGAAGCTGGGCGGTTCATCTCTTTTTATTGCTGAGTAATATGCTATTGCATGAGTGCAGCATAGTTTGCATAGCTATTCATCCACTGAAGGACAGCTTGGTTTCCTCTAGTTTTGTGGTGATTATGAATAAAGCTGCTCTAACATTTCTTTGTAGGTTTTTGTGCAGTCATAAATTTTCAAATCTATTGGGTGAATGTTAGGAGCAGAATTGCTGGATCATATGATAAGAGTATGTTTAGCTTCGTAAGAAAACATCACACTGCCTTCCAAAGTAACATTTATATGCTCACCAGCAGTGAATGAGAGTTCCTGCTCCTCTAGACCCTCACCAGCATTTGCTATTGTCTGTTTTGTTTTGTTTAAACCATTCTAATGTGTATTTACTATCTTATTGTTGCTTTAATTTTCACTTTCATAAAACAAATCTTGTCAAACATATTTTCTTCCATATGCTTATTTGTTATCTAGATATCATCTTTAGTGAGGGGTTAAGAGCTCTATTGTCCATTTATTTAAGTTGAGTTGTTTTTAAATAATAATAATAATAATAGATACAAATCCTTTATGTGATATATGTTCTGCAAGTATTTACTCTGTCGATAGTTGCTCATTTTGTTATTTTATCAATATGTTTTAATTTTAATAAAGGCTAATCCATCCATTTTTAATGGATTGTACTTTGGGTGTTACAGATAAACGTTCATTGCCACACCTAGGTAGCATGGACTTTGTCCTATATTTTCTTCTAAAAGTGTTATAGTTTTGCCTTTTACATTTGGTTTTAGGATCCAATTTCAGCTACATTTTGTGAACTATGCAAGGTTTCCATCTAGATTCATTGTTGTTTTGCATGTGGATGCCCTACAAATCACTTCAGCATCGTCTGTTTAAAAGACTGTCTTTTCTTCATTGAATTGCCTTTGCTCCTTTATAAAAGACTGGTTAGCTTTATTTTTGTATATTCTTTTCCGAGTTAGTCTATCCTGTTCCATTAGCATATAAATCTATTCTCTCCAGTATCTGGCTGTCTTGATTTTTTCATGTTTTCAGTCAGCTTTGAAGTTAGGTGATGTCAGTTCCCAAACTTTGCTGCTCTTATTCTTTCTCCTCCTCTCATTCTCCCTTCCTCTCCTCTTTCTCCTCCTCATGTCAAAAATTGACACCTTAAAATATTGAATCATCCAATATCTGAACATAGAATCTCTCTACATCTATTTGATCTTGATTTCTTTTGTCAAAGTTTTATAGTTTTCCTGTAGTTTTCCACATATATATTATGTATCAAGTTTTTTGGTTTTTGTTTGTTTTTATTTGTTTGTGTTTTTCCTTTTTTTTTTCTTTTTTTTTGAGTTGGAGTTTCACTCTTCTTTGTTGCGCAAGCTGGAGTGCAATGGCGCAATCTCTGCTCACTGCAACCTCCAACTCCTGGGTTCAAGCGATTCTCCTGCCTCAGCCGCCCAAAGTGCCAGGATTACAGGCTTGAGCCACCATGCCTGGAAAATAATGTATACGGTTTTTACAATTTGTACCTAAGTTTTCTTTTTTGAGGGGAGAGACTTTCTCTTCTACACAGCATTGTGTTTTAATTTAAAGTTCTAATTGCTCATCTCTGGTAAATAAAAAAACAATGGACTTTTGTGCATTATCCCTGTTATTTTATGATCTTTCAATACTTGCTTATTAGTCCCAGGAACTTTATTGTGTATTTGTTGAGATTTTCTACATAGGCAACCATGTCATTCCTAAACAAAAGACAGTTTTACTTCTTTCTTCCCAGTATTTTTTATTTCTTGTTCTTGTCTTACTGTGCTAGCTAGGCCTTCCAATACTATGTTCAATAGGAGTGGTTAGAGGAGACAGACTTTCCTTGCTCCCAATCGTAGGAGGAAAGAACCCTATTTCTCATCATTAAGCATGATATTAGCTGTAGGTATTTTGCAGATGTCTTTATCAAGTTGAGAAAGTTTTTCTCTATTTCTAACAATGATTTTTTATACTGAATAGGTATAAAATTTTGTCAAATGCATCTGCTGTATTCATAGATATGATCTTTCTTCTTTAGCTTGTTGATGGGAGTGTATTATACTAATTTGTTTTCAAATAGTGAACCAGTATTTCAAATTTGAAATAAACCCCACTTTGTCATGGTGTACAATTATTTTTACACATTGTTGGATGTGATTTGCTATTATTTTGTGAAGAAGCTTTGCATCTATATCATAAAAGATACCGTCCTGTAAATTTCCTCTCTTGAAACACTGCCCTGGTTTTGGTAAGAGCATAACATTTTCCTCAGGGAACAAGGGGGAGATTCTCCCTCTGCTTCTATTTTCTGGGAGAGATTGTAAAGATTTTCTAAAATTACTTCTTATATTTTGGTGGAATTTACCCATGGAACCATCTGGGCCTGATGGTTTATTTTTGGAAAGTTATTAATTGTTGATTCAATGTCTTCAGTAATTTTAGGCCTATTCAAATTGTCAATATTTTCTTGTTTGAGTTTGTGTCTTTCAAGGGATTGATCCATTTCATCTAACTTATCTTAATTATGAACATAGAATTGTTGATAATATTTCCTCTTGGTTTTAGCACCCCTGGGATTCGTAGTGATGTCTCCTCTTTCATTTCTGATGTTTGTAATTTTTGTCCTCTTTCTTTTTATGTTAGTTGGGCTGGCTAGAGGTTTAACAATTTTAATGATGTTTTCAAAGAGCTGGCTTTTGATTTTTTAAAATTTTCTCTATGGATTTCTTGTTTTTAATTTTATTGATTTCAGTTATAATTATTATTACATATTTTCTTTTGCCTATTTTAGGCTTAAGTTATCTTTGCTATTTAGTTTTCCAAGGTAGAAGCTTCAAATATTGACTTTAGAGTTGTTTTCTTTTCTAATGTGCACTTAATACTATTTATTTCCCTCTAAGTGTTGCTTTTACTGCATTCCACAATTTTTATGTTATATTTTAATTTTCACTTAGTTCAAAATATTTCACATTTCTCTTGAGATTTTTATTTGACCCACATGTTATTTAGAAGTACATACTTAATCTTCAGGTATTTTGACATTTTCCATGTATCTTTCTGCTACTGATTTCTACTTAATTCCACTGTGGTCTGAAAATATACTCTATATGATTTCTATCTTTTTAAATGTGTTATTATGTATGTTTTATGGCCAAGAATGTGATCTATTGTGGTGATGATTCCATGTGAGCTTAAAAGAATGCTATTTTCTGTTATTAGATGAAGCATTCTATAAAATGTCAGTTCGATCAAGTTGATAGTTCATGAACTCTCAACTATATCTTTACTGATTTTTCTATTGGCTTGATCTATATAAACTTTAAACTTAATCTATAGACGTTAACATTCCTGAAAGAGGAATGTTAAAGTCTCCAACTATAATAGTGTATTTTTCCATTGCTTCTTGAAGTTTGATCAGTTTTGACTCATGTATTTTGATGTTCTGTTGTGAGATGCATTCACACCTTTGTCACAATATAATTTCCCTTTTCTATCTGAAAGTGGTTTTTGTTCAGAACTCTGCTTTGTCTGAAATCAGTATCACCACCCCAACTTTCTTTTGCTTAGTTAGCATGTTATAGTCTTCTTTATACCTTTACATGTAATATATCTGTCTCTCTATATTTAAAGTAGGTTTTTTACAGATGGTTTATGGTTGAGTTTTGTTTTCTTAACTACTCTATTTGTCCCTCAATCCGTGTATTAGACCATACACATTCAAAATGATTATTGATGCAGTTGTTAATATCTACTATGCCTATAACTATTTAAATAGTTTCTCATGTTCTTGTTTTTGCCTCCCTCGTTGTCTTTGGGTTTCCCTAGGGATTCCTTCCTAAATAGTGTCTATGCCTCTTAGCTCTTTCTACTGTAATTCACTCCTATGATACTGGATCTCTGTTGGTGTAACAAGGAGATGTGGGGAAGAGGGTGCATTCTATAATCTTACAGGATGTCTTCTAGTAGGCCTATGTCTCTGAGCTTCACCAGTGTAGGCTTTTATTTGCTTCAAACTACCAAGGTGACACAAGAAAGCTAGGGGGCCCAAAGTAAGTTAATGCCCTCCCCTCAGGTAGGATTAGGTTCTAGTAAAGTCTTTTCTCCTGAAATATAGCCTTGTTTCATGGAAAATACTTAGGTTTATTTCAAACTGGTTACTTTTTCCTTTGTGTCAAAGTTGTGAGGGTTTCTTTTTTTTCTCTCTCTTGACTGTGAAAACTTAAGTTCCTGGAGATAAAACCAATTAAAGTGTGCTCCCTACCCTGACGAGAGCTCCCAGAGTCTCTGAGTCTCTCACTGTCACACTAGTCCACTCTCAGCCTCCAGTGAGTCATCAACATTATCATTTAAGTCTTTCTACCCGGCTTTAGTTCCAATGTTTTCTGCCCTTGGGGCGTTGATTTCTGTACTCATCTGCCTCGCTGATTTCAGGGCAGCAGCTTGTTTTGTAACCTCAGTTCCATGATGGGTCCAATAAAGTAATTGACTTTTACTTTGTTCAGCTTTTCCTTGTTAAACTTCCATATTCTTTAAATGTCACAGTTTAACCCAGAGTTCCTATCTGTGATTCTTAATGATTTCCACTGGAAAGCACCATTGCTGAGGATCCTAGGGGGCATCAGCTCCTTACTGCATGTGGGCCAGGCTTTGATCGATGCTGAAAGCCTCTGCTGGACCTGGCATGTTTTTCAGAAGCAATGGGGGCTGGTGACTCATTTCCACTGCATGATAGTGATCAGAATCTAGTGCGGACAAAACCTTAACAAGCTGCCTTAGAAAATGCCACTTGATAAACAGTAAAATGGTATTTAGCAACTGGAAGATAATTAGAAAGCAATTACTGAAACAAAAAGAAACCCTGAGAACACAAATAAACAATTAGAATCCAGCCGAAATTTATGGCCAGGGTCAGAGACTGTGTTTCAATACCTGTGTGGTAGGAGCACATTAGAAAATCCAAATTAATGCTTAATTTGCACAACTGACCTACTTATTATTGAAATATGACTAGCTATCTAATTGCCTTATGTAATCAGAGAAGGATGCAGGTGCTTTTCTCTTCATTATATTTCAAGAAAATGCAATAGAAAAACTTTTACTGCATTTTTACCAGAGCACCTAAAGCGACATCTCTTACCCATTACTGAGGATGCTTTTGAGGTAAGAGCCATGCAAGTAAAGAGGTAGTGTTTTATCCCACTGTGTTTGCGTTTGCCACATGCCTTCTTGCCCAGTATAAGTTGGATCTTGAGGGACAGGGGATACTGTAGGGACAACTCCTAGCCAGTGGCATCTCTGCTTGGTTGCCTTTTTGTGCTCTGAGGGGTCCACTGTTGGAATCTCCAAGTGCCACATTTTCCCCAATCAAGCGCTGTCATCCCATCCCAGGCTTTGTCCATCCAGGGCCCAACCCTCCTCTCAGACCTGGGCATGACCCAAGCTAGGAGTGGGGCGGCCTCTCTGGCTTTGTCCCAGGTCCTTTCTCTCAGTAGAAGAGCTTTAAGCCTGAGATTCCAGATCATCATTTGGAAATTGTGGGCAATCAGGGAGTTTCAGCCATGGTGGCTGCTCAGTACACCCTTCGGAGGCCCTGAAACCACCCTGGAGGGAGGGTGAGGCAGGAAGCAAACGTATAAATTCAGAAATATTAGAAAAATAGAAAATTCAGGTGGCATTATCACGCTTGCAGAGAGTGAGTTTGTGGTAGGGCATGTGTGTGTATGTGTATCATACATGTATATGCATGCATGTATGTGTGTGCATGTGCATGCACATGTATGAATCTGTATGCATGTGTGTGCACATGTGTGAGTTTGATGCAGGCATGGTCATGTGCACATATACGTGTGTGCACATTTGTATCTGTGTGCATGGATGTTCATGTGTGTATATCTGTGTGTATATGTGCTGTGTGAGTATTCGTGTGTGTGTGTGTGAGACAGAGTGTGTGTCTGTGATTGAGTTCATTTTTTTAAAGAGTTACCTGGGGCTGCTCATTTGAACAAGCTATAAATTACATAGTCATCCTTCATTGCCTCCAGTTTTCCAGAATGAACTGGGAGGCTCTGATCTGGGTTCTCAGGAGAGAGACAGGAAGAGTGCTGGGTTCCCAGGGCTTAACCAGACACCTTCAGTTTCCAGAGACAGAGGGTCAGAGCAGCACTAGCTCCCTTAAGCTGCTAGACTGTTCTCTCTGGACTATTAATTCTTGCTCCAGTTGGGAGATGGCTGATGGCCTTGCAAGCCACGTGGACATGATGCAGCCAGCCGAAGGTCTGTATTTTTCTTGCTGGCTTATTCATCATGTAACATGGTATCTGCTGGTGTTGATAGGATCCCTGACAAATATTGCCCCCGTCATCCCTTAGGCACAATTCTGGTTAGATCCCACTGGCCTGTCACTGGGGACTCCAGTTGATTGCTGAAAGTCCCTTTGGAAGACTTTTATAACTTCCTCTGGCTTGTAGGCTTCATGTAACCCTGTCCTCAGCAGCATGAAGCCCTCACAACTTGTATGACTTTGTGTGAGGACCCTGTGGTCACACCCTGCATCTCTCCCCAGTGCTACCTCAAAAAGCACAAAGTCATACAAGTTGTGTGCAGCTCACTAGAGCTCAGGGCCAGTTTGCCTGTGATTAAAATACAAGTGGGTCCATGGCAATGTTTTAAGTAGAACCAAGTTCACTAAAGAGCAATAGATAGAACGTTTCCCCAGCAGGGTACAGCAATTAGGCCCTTTCTCATGAAGCCCAGCTTCTGCAATCCTGGGAAGAACAGGTTTGCCTTGTTGTTCTGCAAAGCTGTTGGGGTGGCAACACAAGGCCTGCAGGACCAGCTGCAACACTTTCAAGACCCAGTGCAAGAAAAAGTCTTTTCAAAAGATATTAAGAATTGCAGTGTGGCAATTCCTCAAACACCTAAAGACAGAAACACCATTTGACCCAGCAATCCCATTGCTAGGCATATACCCAAAGGAATATACATCATTCTGTTATAAAGACACAGCCATGTGTATGTTCATTGCAACACTACTCACAATAGCAAAGACATTGAATCAAACCAAATGCCGAACAGTGATAACCTGAAGAAAACATGGTACAGATATACCATGGAATACTACGCAGCCATAAAAAGAACAGGAGCATGTCCTTTGCAGGGACATGGATAGAGCTGGAGGCCATTATCCTTGGCAAAGTAACATGGGAATAGAAAACCGAATATTGCATGTTCTCGCTTGTAGGCAGGAGCCAAATGATGAGAAAACGTGGACACACAAAGGGGAACAGCACACAATGAGCCCTACCAGATATGAAGAGGGAGGGAAGAGGGAAAGAATCGGAAAAATAAGTCATGAGTGCTAGGCTTAATATCTGGGTGATGAAATAATTGGTACAGCAAACCCCTATGACACCAGTTTACCCATGTGACAAATCTGCACATACACCCCAGAGCTTAAAGTAAAAGTAAAAAACAAGAATTGCAAGTCGGCAGCAACAGAACATTCAACTGCATGCAGGTGCTTCTGTGACAGCCCCAGGCACAGGTCCGTGAAGCTGGCCCTGCAGCTTCATGTAGACTTTCTGCCCTCTCCCCGCAGACTGGTGCATGTAGGTGGGTATGAGTGCATGCAGATGTGTGATTGTGTGTGTGTGCGTGTCCGTGTGTGTGTGAGACGATGGTGCATGTGGGTAGATATGAGTGCATGCAGGTATGTGATTGTGTGTGTGTAAGATATGAGGTGTGTGTGACTATGGGGCCTGTAGGTGGGTATGAGTGCATGCAGGTGTGTAATTGCGTGTGCCTGTGCTTGTGCAGGTGCGTGTGTGGGTGTGTGGGTGGGTCAGTTGCTGAGAGAGTGCAATGGTGTGCCTACATGGCCCCCCTCCCTGGGGAATTGACCTGAACATGTACTGCAAGATGAGCAAGACCCTCCCAAGGGAGAGGCAGAGTCTGGCCAGCCTGTGGGGAGGAGACAGAGGACCAGGAAGATGACCCCTAAGGGAAGGTCAGCGTCCAGCCAGCCTGCGGGGAGGGTATGCAGGACGGAGTGGGGTGGGGAGCGGCATATGGGCCACCCACCATGAGCAGGACCCACGTCTGTCAAAGAGGTGGGACTGTACCCTAGGAATAGTGGAAGCCCTGAGAAGGTCGGATGGGGGTGGTTAGAGGCCCCGGAGCTGAGGCGGGGATTGGGCTGGGGGTAGAGGGCAGAGAGGACCCAGGAGGCACTTTGACAGGGGCCTCAAGTCAGAATCCCCTCAGGGTCCCCACCCTTTGTGGGCAAAGAAAGGTGAGGCCTGCTGTGCTGTGACCAGGACGCAGCAGGGGTGGCTTGTGAGTGTGATTGTGTGCGCACCTAGGTATGAGCAGGGTCCCCGCACTCACTTCCGAATGCTCTGCCCCTCCTGTCCACAAACCCCCTCATCCTCAGCAGTGTTTGGGGGGCCCTTCCCTTCAGCCACATTGCAGGTGCACATTTCATTTCTTGTTGAGAAAACAGGCCACATAGTTATAATTGAGCAGTGTGCATATGGCTTAAGTCTCAAGTTAGAAAAGAATTTTAATTTTTTAAAAACTTTTACATTTCTGTGTTCAAATAATGTGCCTATACATAATTATGGAAATACATTTTTAAAATCCTATTATTTTAACACAGCTGTGATTTGTTTTGCATTTCTGTCCTATGTGTGCACCCCACACAGCTGTAATCATGGTGAATAGGTAATTGTGAGCCTTTGTTTTGCATTTTGCATGATTTTGTGTACATTTTTTATCTTGTGACACTTTTATGTCATTTAAAATAAAATATACTCATATATAAACATATGTTCAACACAAAAATATCGACAACATAAAAATGTATAATGCTGCTAACATTCTGAAAAATCTCCACCCGCATTTTGGAATAGGTCCTTTCAGGGCTCTCTGCATAAACACTCACAAGTATTTAAAAGTGGAATCTCACTGTTCATGCTATTTTAAAGTCAGCCATGTTTACATGTGTATACATACATGCACACACCCACATGGAAGATTTTACTATGTGAAAAAAATACTGTTATAATACCGCATTCTAGGTATGTAATAATGTATTAAATATTAAATGATTTGTATAATACATTCAGGTTTCAGGCATCTTTTAAAGACAGGGCTAAGGCTGCATTCGAACTTCTGGGCTCAAGTGATCCTCCCATATCAGCTTCCTGAGAAGCCTGGACCACGGGCAGGTGTCACTCTGCCTGTGCTGTTTGAGGGCATTTAAACTTTTTCCTTCCCTCCCTCTTTCCCTTCCTCTCCCTTCCTCCCTCTCTTCTTCCTTTACTTTCTTTTTCATTTGAGTACTATAATTGTTTTTGAGGAATAATTTTATAGCCTGTATTTTGTGTAATTGCTCAATTATTCTTAGGAGAGATCATCAGAATCAGAATTGTTAGGTTAAAGGCTATATATATTTAAATATTTAATACAAATTCGTCAAATATTTGCAAGGCATTTGCGATAATTTACATCCCCTCCAGCAAGGCATATGAATTTTCCCATAAACTTTCCAAATATAGACAGTATCCTGTTCATAATTACTGTCAATTTGACAAGAAAGAAAAATAATGCCTTATTGTTTGAAGTTGTATTTCTTTGGCTTTTAGTGAGGTTGAATTTTTGATGATGCGCATTGAATATTTTGTTTATTTGGCTTTTGTTGGTTGCTTATTCAGTAGCATGGAGCATTCATTTGGAGAACACATGTATCACGGTTAAAATATTAGGCTGGGCACCAACCAGACCTCTGTCGCGATCCCAGATCCACCAAACTGTGAAAACCTGGGCGAGTCACTTCACCTTCCTATGATTATAGCTTCTACCCAACAGGATCTTGTGAAGATCTAATGGGATAATATAGTATCTGCAGAGTATAGTGCACAGTAAGCCCTAAATAAATATCTGTTTATTTTGTGGAATTTTTATTAAAGTGTAACATGCATGCAGAATTGTGCAAAAAGTCTAAGTGTACAGCATGAAGAATTCCAGTAACAGATTGTATCCGTAGCAACTGGATCACAAAATAAGCCCTGCTGGAATTCAGAAGCCCCTGGCAGACCCATTTCAGCCACTCAGACTCCCCCGGGGTAACCACTGTCCTGACCATCACAGAATGGCTTTGCTTGTCATCAGGAGTTCTATAAATGGATTCTAGATGATCCCCATCCTCCATTGCTGCCAGGTGCCAGAGCTCTTGTGATAGCTTTGTAGCTGTCTCAGCCCAGGCATGGGGCTTCAGAACCCATCTCAGCTCTGGACCTACCAGTCACCTGGGCTCCAGCCTCAGCGATTCAAGTCACGACAGCCATTTGAGTCTCTCTGGGGAAACAAGTCATCCCCCCCGACCCAGGGTCACATACAGCAGCTGCTGCTTTGTACCACTGAGTCTAGGGTAGTTTTCTCTGCAGCAACAAGTAACTGAACAGGGTAGAGCTGCGCACCCTCTGAGGGCCTCTCACCGCCATGGGAGTTAGGCAGAGCCATCGCTCTTGCACATCATTCTGGTGAGAACACTCAGAGCCCCGCAGGAGTTAAGACACACTGATGTCGAAGAATATGTGGCCATATTTTAAACTGCCACCCCCATGTTTACTGTTTTGTGCCTGGCTTGTTTCACTCAACATGATGCGTGGAGGACCCATCCAAGGCAGGGGTAGTTGTAATTTGCTCATCCTTCTTGCCGTGTAATCTTTCACTGCCTGCACGTAGCACACTTTATTCAACCATTCTACTACCAGTGGACGTTTGGGTGATTTCCAGTTTGGGGTGCATTCGGGTATAGTCCCAAGAGTGTGCTGGGACCGTCCCATCCACGTCATGGCTGTGCACGCACACACATTGCATGTGAACACCTAAGAAGAGGATCGCTGCATGTGGTGGAGCACACCTGATCAGCATTTGTGGGCACGACCAAACTGCCTTGCAAGATGGTGGTAGAACTTACCCTCCAACAGATATGAGGAGATTCCGGCCTCTCACCCTCACAGCCTTTCTCGTGTGTGTGTTTTGATATCCCATTATGGTTTAATCTACATTTTTCAATGACTACTGAAGTGGAACACTTTTTCCTATTCAACCTCAATTTGGATAACCGTTTTTGTAAAGGACATGGTCAAGTTTGGGATTCTTTTTTAAAATTGGTCTACCTATCTTTCCTTAGTGACATAGGTAGAAGTGGTTGATGGTGTTCTAAGGGTGAGTCTTCTTTGAATATACATGTTGTAAATATTGTCAGTATCCTCACCTGTATTGCAGCTGGACTTTGCACTTTCTTAGTGGAATCTTTTGAGAAAGAGCAGTTTCTTTTTGTAAAACAAGTTTTAATGTTATCTCATTTATACACTTTTTTATTTATGGTCAATGCCTATCGTTTCTTCTAGGTTTAAGAAACCTTTACCTACTCCAAAGCCTTGAATATTTTATTCTGTTATCTTCCAAAAGCTTTATTGTCTTATCTTTCACATTTAAATCTCTGTTCTATTGGGGGCTTGTGTAACTAAAATGAGGCAGGGGTCAAGATTCATTTCTTTCCCCTTGGAGATATGCAGTGGACCCATCATTATTTCGTGAAATGACCAGACTTTTCCCCACTTACTGCAGTTTAACCTTCATTACAGTCAGGTGGCTGGATATAGCCAGGATGGCCTCTGGGCTGGCCATCGCTGTCTCTATTCTTGTTTCTATGCCACAGTGTCTTAGTACCTATTGCTTTATGTCTCAATGTTTGGTAATATAAATGCCTCAGGTTTTAACATTTTTCTTTGTTTCCTTCATTTGCTATTCTTAACGCTTTGCATTTTTGGATAAATTATTTAGAATAAAATAGTTAATTCACACAAAAAATGTGTGCTGGTATTGTAGATGAGAGTTCATATTGTAACATTTTTCCAGTCACAGGGAACCTGGAGATGGGATTGGCAGAGAGAAGCAATAGTAGTCTCTTTTGTTTTCTTTGTAACAGTCTGCTTCTATCACAGCATGTTTAACATGATTTTTAAAACAAATTGGAGATCTCATAGCTTCATTTGTACATCAATGTGCACCACTAGTCTGTGGTTTTAGCGTGTATGTATATGTTTCCTCCAGTTTAGGGGAAGCATTCTTCCACTGAACCAAAGATATGGAATCAACCTAGGTGCCCACCAATGGTAGACTGGATAAAGAAAAGTGGTACATACACACCATGGAATACTATACAGCCACAAAAAAGAATGAGATTATATCCTTTGCAGCAACATGGATACAGCTGGGGGCCATTATTCTAGCAAACTAATGCAGGAGCAGAAAACCACATACTGTGTATTCTTCCTATAATTGAAACCTAAACACTGAGTACACAACAAAAGGAACAGTAGACACCAGGGTCTGCTTGAGTGTGGAAGGTGGGAGGAGGATGAGGAACAGAAGACTACCTATCTGATACTAAGCCCACCACCTGGGGGACAAAATAATCTGTACACCCAACTCCCATGACAAGCTATTTATCTATACAACAAATCTGCACATGTACCCCTGAACCTAAAATAAAAGTTAAAAAAAATAGAGTATTATCTTTGTCTATTAGTTTGTATTGATAATTTTCAAGAAGATGTTTAGCAATCAATAAGTTTCTTATTTTTAAACAAAAACCTGGGAATTATAAAAGTATTTGGCAGGTAACTCTTTCTGAAAATGGTATTATCTATTAATAATAAATGCCCACTGAATGAATGCCTTCTATGTGCAGAGCCTGCTGAGCATGATTGGTGGTGCCCAAATGAACAGTAACGTATTACTGTCATTGATACAGCCAGGCTTTGTGTCCCCACCTGAATCTCATCTGGGATTACAGTTTCCATAATCCCCAAGAGTCATGGGAGGGACCCAGTGGGAGATAATTGAATCATAGGGGCAGTTACCCCATGCTGTTCTTGTGATAGTGAGCAAGTGTTCAGGAGGTCTGAAGGTTTTATAAGGGACTGTTCTCCCTTTGCCTGGCACTTCACCTTCCTGATGCCATGTGAAGAAGGACATGTTTGCTTCCCCTTCCACCATGATTGTAACTTTCCTGAAGCCTCCCCAGCCCTGCAAGGAAAGGCAAAAAGGATAAATTGTGAGTCAATTTATTCTCTTTCCTTTATAAATTACCCAGTCTTGGGCAGTTCTTTATAGCAATGTAAGAACAGACTAATACAGTCATCTTCCAGAAATTTCCATGCTATAGGGATGATGCACATATACAACCTACATACAAATATACATGCACACACACATGCATGCACTCACATTTACACCCACACATATACACCTAGACATACATACACACAGACACATGTGCACACTCACAAGTACAACCACACACATACCCTTGCACACACATAGCTCTAACGTAAAGAGAGAATGATCAGTGGGGATGTCTGCATAGGGCCTCTTGGGAGCTACAGAATGGGCACCACGTGACTGCTGTAATGATGACTTTAGTTTCCTGCCGAGGTCACTGCTTGGGGTCAAGCACACCCTAGATTTTGGACAGCCTTCTCTGCACCTGCCAGTTGTCAAGAGGCCTGAGCTTAGGATCTCCAGACCACAGATAACGGGCTCCTGTTCTGCCACTGCTCATCGAGTGACCAGGAGTGTGTTAAACATCTCTGATCCTTAGTTTCTTCACCTGGATAATGGAGGCAATGATTCAAGAAGTCAATGTCAGTGGAACCTAAAATCAAATGGAGACTGCACAAGCACTTTGTCATCTAGGGAAAGGGCTGAGGGACTCTTAAATAGCATGTAAATAGCAAACGTCAGAGGGGTTTTAAACAGAAACATAAAGACTCTTCACCACAAGAGGAAGCTTCTGATTGTGCCCCTGAACGCCGGCGTGTCCTCTGTACCTTCCCACACTCAGCTCCGAATAGGGTTCTGACTCCAGCTGCACAGCCAGGAGCTCCCTGCCTTGAAGGAGGCCTGCTGCCTTGGGTGCTGCCAGCGCCAATGAAACTGGGCATTTCCTGGGGCAGTTGTGACCCTCCTGACCACTGTGTTTGGCTGGAGCAGCAACTGAAAAAGTGTCTTCTCTGTGGTTATGGCTCTCTCCAAGCAGAGCTACAGAAGGCAGCTGACTCCACCCCAGGCTGCTCTGTGCATCTTCATCTCTGTGCTGCAGTGTGAGGGACCCACGTCTGATCTACAGAGATTGCTTTCTCCGTGCGCTCTAAATGAAGCCCATCTGTCTTTCCTCCTCCCCACACTGGAGCTCACATATTAGTTGTTCTGAAATGCTGATGCATGACTTATGCAGGCTAGTGGCAAAGTGAATTTTAGTTTCCACTATCATAATGTTTCATTTAAAAAAACCACACTATCTCAATTAAGAATGATGCTTCTGTCATGAATCTACCCTACACAGAAATGGTCCAGTGTCTCAGCTTGTGGAAAACACATGGAATGTCTGGGGCTGCAGACACATCTAGAGTGGTGAAGGGCTGGGAACTGTCGTGGGTGGAGGGCAGTCAGAGGGTGCCAGCAGAGGCAGTGCTGCTTCCGGTGGGTTCTGCAGGAGTCACCCCTGACCTCCTGACACCAGGACGTGGGAGCACTGCCCAGGGGGTGCTGCCTGAAGAGCGCCCGTGGACATTAGTGCTGGTCCCGCATGGTAAGAGGCGTCACCAAGTCTCCCCAGCACTCCTCCAGGAGGCCTGGCGTACAGCAGGTGCCCAGGATGTCTGTGCAGATCTGGTGTTGACTGAGGAGAGGCAGAGTCTGCAGGGTCATCTGCGGTCGCTGGCCCTGGGCTCACAGCCGGTGCGATTCAGCCTCGGGAAGGATGGGTCTCAGTGCAAAGGCACCAAGGGGAATGGCAGCAGATTTCTGTTTGTCTTGTCTGAGTATCATTCACAAGGAACTTGGAGTCTCGTTCCTCTCCCCATGAGCACTGAGCCCCTGGAGGCAGCCGCCCACCTTCACTGCAGCTTCCTTTCATGAAGAGGGCGCTGGAGACAGCAATCTTGGCCCAGACTCCATGCTGACACACACCAGCCCCGTTCCTCATCCCTTTCTGCCTTCAGTGCAAGGGGTTCCCACTGCCCTCCCACAGCGCTGTTCTGACGTTCCTTTAGGGTCATGGATACTCACTCCCTACACAGAGCCGAGCACAGAGTTTGCTCAACAGAAGGCAGCTACAGCGATGGGGGTGACAACTGTGTGGCTTATTGATAGAGTGATTTAACCTGAGCATGTTTACTTCTTTTTTGTTTTTCTTCCAGCTTTATTGAGGTATACTGACAAATAAAAATTATATAAAATTAAGGTGTACAATGTGATGTTTTGATGTACATTCTCAGAGTGTGGCACATTCCTTAACTCGCTCAGGTACAACAAAATGATCACCACAATCAAGCTAATCAACACATCCATCACCTCATAGAGATACTGCCTTTGTAGCAAGAGCACTGAAGAGGAGTCCAGCAGATTCCGAGTGCGAAATTCAATGCTGTTAACCAGAGGCTCCCATTCGGCTTCCAGATCTCCTGTCTCATCATTGAAGGTCCGTGCCCTGTAATCACAGCCTCCCTATTTACCTCTCTCCCCAGTGGCTGGAGTTTGACTGATTCCAATTCCACACAGAAGTGAAATCAGGCAGGACTTGTCTTTCTGTGCCTGGTTTATTTCACTTAGGATCATGTGCTCCAGGAATGCCATGCTGTCACCAGTGGGAGGATCACCTTCTTGTTTAAGGCTGTATCTTATTCCAACACCACATTTCCTTTGTCCATTCACCCATCGACAAACACGTAGGTTGTGTCCCCATCTTGGCTTTTGTGAAGACTTGAGCATATCTGACTGGAACGACGGGGCCACACAGAAGGCACAGCGTGCCAAGTTTCTGACCATGCCGTGCCCTGGGAGTGCCTCTCACACCTCTTCTGCAGGTGCTAGAAGCTGCCTGGGCTCCGAAATAAACCTCCTGGTCCTGGAGCCAACTCCAGGACAGAAGCTGTGGTCTCAGCAGCCACAGCACCATCACCATGAGCACTCAGTCAACTGAGGGACCCTGGGACAGTGATTCCTGGGTAGACGACAGAGTTGCCCAAGTACAAAGAAATGTCAGGCAGATGTCTGCTAACAAACTTGCAGAAGACTTAACAAAGCTTCACTGAGGAATGAATAATGTTTTTGAATATAAATGACAAGACGACTCAGAAAGAAACATTAGTAGCAGCTTTGTCCTGGCCAACTTTGATTTAAACTTCTCTTCATTTTTATAGGATTTCTCTTCCCTAAACAATAAGTGATAAATTGATAGTATCATTTACATGCAAATTAATGTGTAAACAATATCTATGACTTTTTATTTCTTGCCATTGAAAGTTTTTTAAAATAAATTGAGACTGATGACTTAAGTTATTTCATTTGGTTTCTTGGAAAACACAGGCATATAAAGAAGATAAAGGGAAGTTGTTTTTCTGCTGGTAGCAATACTGAGATGAGACTTTCCTCTTTTACTTTGAATTAAAGATAAGTATTAAAATAGAATTAATTAATGTATAAGCAGAGATAATTAAAACAAATGTGGTCACTGAAGACTTTAACATTAAAATAAATTAGATTCATGCAAAAGTTGGGCAACATTGAATAATATTGCATATTTAATCAGGGCTCAGCTGAAATTGATTAAATATGCCCTTGAAATTAACTATTGATCATTTTTTAAGTAGTTGAATGTAACCCAATTTATTTACTATAGATTTCAACTGAATTTCATAACTTAAACACAATTTCTAAAAACACTCATTCACGTCTTATTGATAGTAAAGGGTTTTGATGTCAGCGTGGAATGGTGTAGCACACAAAACATTTACAGAAGTGTTTAAGTAACAGGGAGTTTTTGTGCAGCAGGCCGTGTATTTGTGGTCCAAGGAAAAGATGAAGAAAGAGAATACAAATCGGCATCTGCATTTAATCTATAGATCAGTAAATTTATCCATCTAAGGGGTCCCAGTATTGCATTTTCAAATAGGGTATAACATATCAGTTTAACCCACAACTCAATCTCAAGCAGTTGAAATGATTGAGTATTCTCACCCATTCCCATATCATGTGCAAATTTCTCTCCATTTCTTAGTTGGTCTTTATGGTCAGATTTCTTTTCCAGGACACTTTCTATTTGTTGATGAGCCACATCTCCCATTCTGGGACCTTCCCTTTAGCCCGCTGAAAGCAAGGCAGAACTCAGATATAGGTTCCATGCTAGCAAGGTTCTTACCTGCAACGCCACTACAAGGGCCTGTTACGGGATTAGAAAGAACTCATGCTGTGATCTCTCCTGGGCCCCCAGAGAAAGAACAGCTAAGTGACTTAGTTTGTGGTGTGGGAGAGGCATCGAGAATGAAAGTTTTATGTGTTGTCAATTACTGGCTTGGATAAAGTTTATGATTCCATTTGATGGCACCTCTCTTAGCATTACTCAAGCAGAAAGAGGATTTTTAAAGAGTTTGTCAATAAACACATGTCTACCCAGCATTTTCCTATATGCAGTATTTAACCTCTCTATTTCCTGGATATATAGCTCTGTTGCTAGTAGGTGTCTACTTAAAAGGAAGAGTGGTTCAGTTCAGTCTTAGCAGACTCCCTCGGAGGGAAGCATTCGAGTTCACAGGAGCTCCTTAAGCCATTTGTAGATTCATCAAGGCCATCCCTAACGTCTGGGTGGGTATGTGCCTGCGTTAAACAGTCTTCCATGGTATGGAAGGTGGGAGGACCTGGCTGTGTGGGGTAAGCTTTGGGTTCTCACACATGTATACAGGTTGGAAATAGATGCTCGGTGCTGCAAAGAAAAATCAGCACTGAGACAAAGGATTTTTCAGCCACGCAATTTTCACTTCCTGGACTGCAGGAAGGGTACCCTCTCTAGCCATCTTGCCAAAAGAGTACAGTGAACAAAGGAAAGCAGACATATTTATTCCTTACACATTTGGGGTCATCCTTACTGCTGTGTCTGATCTTCGTTGGCTGGAGCTAGACCTCACAATCTAAACTAAAACCTGATTAGATAACAACTTAAAACTTTTCTAAACAGATAAAAGCAATGGAGAGCTGGGACATGCCTGTGAGCAGGTCCAGCACAGATATCTTGATTAAAGTACAAGGACATAGAATGTACTATGTGCCTATAAGGATGGCGAGTCTAACAGCTACCTAGGATGGGGATTAACAAAGTTATTAGCATACTCATTCTTTAGTAAGAAAGGAAACTTTAGAAAGGAACTCTTCTACTTCCTGCAATACACCTGTTGGTGGCTGCAAGGTGAGCCCTGTGATATGCAGGAAGCTCTCAGGGTCTGGCCAGGTGTCTGGGAAGAGAAGGGAAGGGGGGGGAGGGGAGGGGAGGAGAGGCGAGGGAAGAAGGGAGGGGAGGGGAGGGAGGGGAGGGAGGGGAGGGGAAGGGAAGGGAGGGGAGGGGAGGGAAAGGGAAGGGAAGGGAAGGGAAGGGAAGGGAAGGGAAGGGAGGGGAGGGAAAGGGAAGGGAAGAAGGGAAGGGAGGGGAGGGGAGGGGAGGTTAGGGGAAGGGAAGGGAGGGGAAGAAGGGAAGGGAAGGGGAGTTTCTCCCCAACGTGGGCTGCCATATTGGACAAGTTTTCAAGCTTCCGTGAGTCTTTTGTTCCCATCTGAAATAAAATAGGGCTTAACCAAAAAAATACATTGTGTGAGTGGTTTTCAAACATTTCACACAACAAAGCCATTAAAAAAACATCTCCCGGGAATGCTAGGAGACCAACTGAAAGAAAGTGGTGCTTTCAGGACCAGCGCAGGCAGGTGGTGGGGTGGAGAGGCATGGCCCCCCTTTCCCCAGCATACGCCTCTGACGCAGCTCCCAGGCTGGGTGCTGGACCATGAAACCTGCCGGGAAAGCCATCAGACGATCGTCACCATATCCCAGCTCCACGAAGAGACAGTTTTGACTGGCAGCATCCTGTGGCCTTGATCGCATTATTTATTTCTCTCTAATGAACTGAAAAGTTGTCTCTGAAGTGCTGCTTTTCTGAAATGGTTATTATTTGGAATGTAAAAACTATTCCTCTGAATAAATGAATAAGGCAGGGGAAATGCTAGTAATTATCTAAACTTCACATTTCTGTGGTTATGGTGAGAACATGTATTTCAATTATCTACTGCTGCGTAAGAAAGCATCTTCAGGCTTAGTGATTTAGCATGACTGCTGTATTCCTAATGGTTTTGTGAGTCAATGATGTGGAATGGGCTTGGCTGGGTGTTTTTCTCTGTTTCAGGGGTGTCAACCGGCATGGCGGGAACAGTGATCCTCAGTCTCTCTCCCCCTCCACGTGCCGCCTCCTCACTGGACGTGGCCCCCTATGCATGGCCGTCTCCTGCAGTGGCTCCATCTCTTACAGGGTGACAAGCTCTAAATGGAAGCCTTCCAAGAGCCAGGAGGAGGAATTTGCCAGGCCAGCTAAAACCTTGGTCCACAGGGGCTCAGTGTCCTCTTCTCCAGATTCTGTTGATCAAAGCAGGTCCCCAGGCCCACCCATCCTTATGGGAGGGGAGGAGGTGGGGCAGAAGACCGCATTTCCAGATGAGGGCATGGCCACAGAACCTGCCACAGAAGAGCAAACATGATGGCAGCCCTTGCTGCAGCCACGTTAAGGAAATAAAATCTGCCATAATGGGAATTCTCACAGCCGTTCGCCCCAAGAGAAGCACAGATGCCGAATGCTGAGATTGCAGAGGCAGATGTCGAAAGCCCCGTGTCACGGGGAGTGGGCAGGTGGGAGGCTGGGGAGAGGCTGGGAGCATCCACCTGCTGTCTAGGGGACATCCTCAGGGAAGGAGCCCCCTGCCCTACTTGGCGAGTGCTCCCACCCTCCTGTGGCTTCCCCAGGGGGCCCAGGAGGCAATGGTGCCTCCACCCAAGCCTCACCTGCAGGTCACATCCCAAAAGCCTGAGAGGAGAGGCAGCCTCAGGACGGAGAACTCGCCCCTGCTCCTGAGAACCACAGGGGCAACGCTGTGGGCCCCACAGTGGCCAGGTATGAACAGGCCATGGTAAGAGAGCCGGGTCGGGGGTGGGGAGGTTCTGGGGAGCAAGTCCCTCCAGGCGTGAGCTCCGTCCATGCCCACACAGACCTCTGTGCTCACTCACAGTCAGCTCCCCTGTCAGAATCAGGGTCGTGAAGCCATCACCATGCAGGAAAAGGAGCGAGAGGACCCCCTCCCATAAGGATGCTCTCACACAGGTGCTTACAGGAGCATGTGTGAGGCTCACCCTGAGTGGAGGTTGCCTGCGGATGGCCTCAAATGCAGTGGAGGCAGATGGAGACAGTGGCACCTGTGCCTCACCGGGAGGCACTTTTACCCTAAAACCACCCATTGCAAGCTAAACTGAAAGTGAAACTTTTTTTTCAATTGAAAACTATAGGAATTTGACTCCGTTGGAACAAAGATTGGGAAAGGACATCATTTAGGTGAACTGAATTGGACAGCAGAGGCTTCCCTCTGAAGTTCCTTCTGCCAAATGGGCCTCTGGAGTTGGGGTCTGGGTCCCCCAGCAGCACAGCAGGGTGTCCTGGCCACCTCCTCTGCACTGTCACTCTAGGGTGGTGGCTATGATGGGACATGTTGCTGGGCAGAGGAGATTGACAGTAGTTTATTCATCATTCTCAGCCGAGGAGACGGCATGTGGTTGTAGGGGACCCAGCCTGCATGCAGGGCTACGTGGACCAGAGGCAACAGCCAGGGACGGTGGGAAGCTGGCTTTATAGTAACTAGGGGGTGCCCTGGTTCCTGCAGGGGGCGTGGTTGGCTTTGTGAGTCATTCTGTGGGTGGCAGGGAACAGAAGCCCCCAACTCAGGGATGAGCTTCTCCGGGCCCCCGCCATAGGAGAGTGGTTTTGCTAAGGGGTCTTCACTGTGAGAGCAGAGCTGAGAGGGGGCTCAAGGTTAGGCCAGATAAGGCCCTCCCGGCCTCACCAGAGGTCGAGGCAGCCTGTCCTACGAAGTCTTAATTCCAGGTCTTACTCCACCGGGGCCTTTGGCTTTGGCCTGGCCAAATCCTGCAGCCTCCCCTCCCCACAGCCACCTGCCCAGTGCAGGCCACGTGGGGAGGTTCATCCCTGGGGAGCAGCTCGGGCTTATTTTCCAAGTAGACTTCTCAAATGAGCCTCGATAAACACAGCACAGCTCCCCTCCAGGAAGCTCAGAACACTCATTAGAAAACCATGCCCAGGCACTGCTTGGGAAGAAAATAACTTCATCCCGAACCCCAGAAGCTTCTGTTTGGCCTTGTAGAATGTTTGCAAACACGCAAGTTGTGTTTTCCTCTGAAAAATGGATGCTGAGGGCCATCACTTATTTAGCTTAATTTGTTATTTGAATGAATTGAAGCAGAACACATTAGGAAGAAAAAAGATAGCACAGTGCCTGTGCCACACACAGTGCCTTCTGTTTCTCAGGCATTCTGTGCCCGTTCCTCCCACGCCCATGGGGATGAGGGTGTGGGTGGAACGACACGTCTATTAAGGGAATGGGACCCCGGATGGCAGGACTGGCTTCTCTGCTCTGTGTGGGGACCCGTATCACCCAGTGGGGTTCATATCACCCAGTGGGGTTCATATCACACAGTGGGGTTCATATCACACAGTGGGCCCAGGGCCTTCCAGTGAGCCAACCTCCCACTCAGTGTCCACGACCAGCGCCGGAGATCCCACCCATCGGATCCATGCTCTGGGCAGGCTGGGAGGATGAAGAACACAGGGAGAGGAGGGCTGTCCATGGGACCGGTGACCCCAGTAGCAGTCAATCCAAACACCAGTTCTCACCCACAGAAAGTGCTAGAGAAACTGCCAGTCCAACCGAGACCTACCCTCAGCATCCCCGGAACACAAGAAGGTCCTTCTCACCCCGATGTGGAATCTTCAGACGTAGGAAGAGATGCCTCACACCTGCATTCAGCTGACACAAGTCAGCGTTTCTGAAAACACATGATGGACATGAGCAGAGAGAACTGGACATTGGCAAGGCTCATGCTGGAGAGAAAGACAGTTGTTTCAGTTCCTGGCTCTCCTACAGCAAACTCTGAACCCTAGGGTGGGCTGCCCACTGCAGGTCCCATCCCTAGCGGCACCCTCAGTTTCGTGTGCATATCCTTTTTCTCAGTGAGGCTTTTCTTTGATTACTGCAGGAGGGAGCTGGTCACAATCCTGATCATTCAGCCTTGGAGGGCCTCTCCTCACGGTGCCCTCTGTCCAGGGTGGGAACAGTACAGCAGCCCCTGGCCTGGCCTCCGTCCTCTGGAGTGGCGAGGGACCTGGTCATCTAGGCCATCTCCGAGTGTCATTCTGAGCATCATTCCCTCCATCTGCAGAGCAGAACCTTGGCCCCCTTCCCTCTCCACCTGGTGAAAGGTGCCAGGTGTTTTCTCCCTCACACATTCTCTCTTTTTCTCTGCTCTTCTTTCCCCAATTCAATAAATACATATTCAAATAAATACATGCTCTGTTCAAAACCCTTTGACCGGCAAGTGCCTCTCAATGATCTGAAAGGCCTTCAGAGTTTCCCTGAATGCTCAGTGAGTAGCCTTGGTGTGGACAAGGAGACACATCTAACCTGAGTCTTCCCTGTTCCCAGACATGCCTGGGAGGTGCTAAGTGACCAGAGACGGTGTGACACATAGCCCTCCCACGGCACGTTCCTGGGCTGCCTCCACCCTGGGAACCCTATTCCAGAATCCCCACCCAGACCTGGGTCCAGAACTGCTGCAAAGTGGCTTTTGCGGGCCTCGAGGTTTTGCGGGCCAGAGGGCAGCAGGGGATGAAGCAGACCAGGTACGTGGGCACTGCGTCTGTTCACCGATGCCCAGCTCTGCCCAAGACCGGTGCTGGTGGAGGATGGACTGGCAGTCAAGGCCTAAAGGTGCCGCGTAGTAATCCTTTTCCTTGAGCCCTTCCCACATTTCAGGGAAAGTCTAGAAACTGGAAATAAAAGTTCCTAAGAATTTTGGGAAATAAAAATTCCTAAGAACTACAACTTAAGAAAGACAGAGGGCCTAGCCAGTCCGTGATGCATGGGGAAGACATTCATAGGCTGTGCATCCGACATCAGGTGAGCCCGGCAGGGCAACCGGGCCTGGGCAGTGAGAAGCAGCCCAGGCTGGCTGTGGGCACAGGTGCAGGGCAGGGATGCTCCACGAACCCTCAGGTCCCACTGTGGGCCCTCAGCCTGCCTTCTCGACTTGGGCTCCTGGTGTCTCTCCTCTTTGTCCACTCCTAGCCCGTGATCTTCCCCTCACAAGGCCATAGACAGTGAACTTCAGGGCACAGGAGATGAGCTGTCACGTGCAGAACAGATTTGCCATCCACGCCCCTTCTGTACTCCCGCAGGAGAAGTGTTTCCATCCGTCAGGCTCAGGAGGATCATGTAAGAACAGTTCCAGTGTTAGGGACAGAAACTTAATACATTCATTAGCTTAAAAAGCGATGAAATCACAGCCATCCATGAAGCAAATCCCAGTGAGACTTTTATTTATATTTAACTTAAACAGTTTTGAAAATGTCCTAGATCCCAAGATGTGGAAAAGGAAGGTCTCCGTGCTGCATTCATGATATGAATAATTGGCATTTGAATGCAAGGAAAAGCCCCTGGGTGAACGGACAGAATCCCAGGCAGAGGCTCTGTTCCCTGGCACTCCTGGCCTGGGTTGTGCTGAAGGACCTGTGCCCTCCAACATGCCCTCCCCCAGCCCCTCCAGTTTGCTGAGACCCATTCTCCAGTCTCATAAGTAACCCAAAAGGCAGCAGCAGCCTGCTTGGGGCCTGTTTCGGTGTTCCTCTGAAGAGGGGGCGGCGAATGTTTGGAAACCCAGAATCCCTGCAGTGTGGTCTTCCTGTGGAGGTGGACCCAGAGAGGGATGGCCTGGGATGCGGGGACATTGGCCCAATTGCAGTATTTAATGCCACACAGTCAGTGAAGCACAAACTCCAAGTCGATATGGAGGACCCCCTCTGCTTTCAAATGTGCTCATAAGCCCTTTCCTCAGGAATACTTTTCTTTGATTGCTGCAAGAGGGAGCTGGTCCTAATCCTGAAGGACGTAATTCTAACCACCAGGACCCTGAATGTCAACATATGGAAACATCAAGATCTTGAACATATAATTCTGGAAAAAAATAATTTTAAAAAGTTTAGACATTTATTTACACTTTAAAAAGGATATTTGACAAAAACTTATAAAAATGCAACAGAATACTTGAATACTTTTCAGGCCACTTCACACAATAGCAGGTAAAAATACCGTGCACATTTCTGCAAGCATGAAGACTCAGGTGTACTAAGGGGAGCTGCACGGTGTGGCAGATATGGGCAGACGGACTGTGCTGGTAAAGAACCAGGTCCAGAAGGGGAAAACGTCGGTGCCTGCCACCGCGGCGGCCATGGTACTCAGCCAGCTTTGTGACTGCTCACCGAAGCACCGAGAACCGAGAACAGCCTGAGTCCAAGCCCTGCCCAGTGTGGGACAGCCCCTTGCGACGGGATTTTCAGGACTTCACTCCCCAGGGATTTTAGGCTTTAGGGATTTTGATCTTTCTCAATTTTAGCATCTGGGGTTGCAGTGATTGGGATTGTGCCTTTCAGGATTAGCATCCAAACCCCTGTAAATCCTTTGTTGTCAAAATGTGTATCTGAATCTCTTTCCAACCAGGTATTTACCTTGATGACCGTGACACCACTATTTTCAAAACGTATGTAGGAGTCACCCTCGCCAAATACTCCTGATGTTTCCTCCCGAGCACAGAGGTCTCTCTCCCTTTGACTCCTACATGGTATCTGGAAGGTGAAGGGGAGAGAAGGGGACCTGGCGGGGGCTGGCTTTCCTCGTGTGCGGTGGCATGTGAAGAACTCAGGTCCAGGAGTCTTTCGGCTGTGGCTGTCGGATGCCTCCCTCCTCGCTTTCTGCACGCAGAATTTTAGTCAACAGCTGCGTCAGTGTCCCACGGCAGCCATAACAAATTCCTACACACCAAGTGGCTAACAGCAACAGAAAGCTATTCGCCCACGGTTCTGGAAGCCACAAGTCAGAAATCAAGATGGCAGCAGAGTTGGCTCCTTCTGGAAGGGGTGAGGCAGCATCTGGTCCAGGCCCCACCTGGCTTCCAGGGGTCACCGCCCTCCTGGTGACCCTGGGCGTCTGACAGCACCACTCCAATCTCTGCCAGCTCCTCCATATGCCCCTTCCCTCTGTGTCTGAGTCCCGCGTCTCCACGCGCCTTCCCTCTGTGTCTGAGTCCCGCGTCTCCACGCGCCTTCCCTCTGTGTCTGGGTCCCGCGTCTCCACGCGCCTTCCCTCTGTGTCTGAGTCCCGCGTCTCCACGCGCCTTCCCTCTGTGTCTGAGTCCCGCGTCTCCACGCGCCTTCCCTCTGTGTCTGAGTCCCGCGTCTCCACGCGCCTTCCCTCTGTGTCTG
>CAUYQU010070366.1:0-79023 GCA_963574635.1 Cheracebus regulus | reverse complement strand
CGCTGGGGCACCAGCAAAACAGCCGCGCCGGCCAAAAGAGTCACGCTGGCGACCCGTGTGGCTCCTCTGCCGGGAATCTCCCGGTCTGTGGGCAACAAAAATTCTTCGCAAAGTGCGGCATCCACTCGTTCTCTGCGCTTTCACTGGGAGCTACATTCCTGAGCTGTTGTTAATCAGCCATCTTGGATCTCTCCCACACATACATATAAATGTGTGTTTGTGTTGTGTATACATACATCCCTTTCCCAGCTGTGTCTGCTAAAAGGGCCTGGAAGCAATGACTCCTCAATGATGTCCAGATATCTTGGTTTCTAAATACCATTCTTCTCTCAAAGAAACCTGGGCTCCTTGGAGAAGTGGCTGAAGTAGGGGAGAATCAGATGAACCTGAAATATTTCACTGGGCTTGAAGGCAATGTAATGCCCAAAGAGTAATAGGGGCATGTCAGAATGATACGGGGGCCATACTAAAGGGGCTCCTACAGCCAAATCTAGAACAAATGAACATCAAAATCAATAACAATAGTAAAAGATGACAACCTGCTGATTACAGTAAGAATCTATGCATTCACACTGATATTAATTAATTAAACAGAAAGGAAAACACTTATAGGAGAGAGCCAATTAGTACATGTAGAAGGAATGATGCAATTGGAAAATCACCATTTGGCAACCATCATAATGATTTATGATTCCTATCCAGAAATTATCCATGGATACGAAAACTAGTGGATGAAATTTGAGGAGTATCTCCTCACAAAATATTTATTAATGACAATGTATAATATAGTAACTTACAGTGATGAAAGTTGGCAGACTACATTTGCCAAAAAATTAAAACTAACATTTCCAGAATTGGGACTATTCTACAGCATGTACCTCCTGATGTGATATCCTGAGAAAAGCTCAGCCATCACTCCAGTAGCATTGCTGCCAAAAGTGCATAACTTCAATCTAATCATAAGGAAACATCAGACAAATCCAGACAAAGAGACGTTGTATGAAATAACTGGCCTGTACTCTTAAAAAATGTCAGTGTAATGAAATAGAAAATGCAGAAACTCTCTTAGATCACTGGAGACTACAGATATAACTAAATGTAATGCAGATGTTGGATTTTCTTTTGCTGTAAGACATTATTGGGATAACTGGTGAAATCTGAATATGGTCTGCAAATTACGTATTCTATCAGTTGTTAATTTCCTGATTTTGATAATTGTACTATGATTATGTAAAAGAATTTCTTGTTTTATAGAAAATGCACACAGAAGTATTTAGAAGTATGGAGTATGTCTTTACCTTATTCTTAAATGGTTCAGAAAAAGATATCCCTTAAATGTATCTTTAAAAAATAGTTTAGAAAAAAATATATATAGAAAGATAAAGCAAACATAATAAAACATTGACATTTGAGGAATCTGAATGGAAACGTATATAAGGAATTCTTATACTATTTTTGCACCTTTTTGTAAGTCTGAAATTATGACAAAATAAAAAAATAATAAGACAATGTACAATAAAAATAAAATGAGCTCTAGTACAGCTATCAAGGGAAAACTGGAAAACTGAGCTCTGGGCTAAAGGGCAGGATAGAGCCTGAAGAAGGTAATTGCTGTCTGCTTCTCTCCAGGTCACACCCTTGACTGCTTTGAAGTTTGCAGAGCTGTCTGTGAAAGCAGGCTTTCCAAAGGGGGTCATCAACATCATTCCAGGCTCAGGTAAGCCACTAAATGACCCACTGTGCTATAACTAATGAACGGTACGGGGGTAGCTGAGTGGCTGTTTTCCCACTAGAGGCCTGTCCTGAATTATAACTGTATTAAAATTAAATACAATTTACCCACGTGCTAAAATCTTAAAATGGAAATACAGTGGTGGGTGAGTGGCAGTGGGGAGGGGGGTCATACAGTCATGTAAAATTACCCTAAGATGTTCCATTTTGATTTTCAAAAACTACTCTGGAAGGTAAAAATCAGGGATTACCCATCATTATTTTGGGAGTCTGATAATTTCATAAAGGGTATTATTTTAGACTTTTATCAGTTTGCAATTAATACAGAAATTTAAAAATAAGGTGCCAATGAGAGCTTAGAAATCTACTTCAACGAGTTTAAAGCCATCTTCACCATAAGAATTTGAGTACGTTTTAATTCATTTTATTCCCTAATTCTACAGGTGGCATAGCAGGACGACGTCTGTCTGAACATCCTGACATCCGCAAACTGGGTTTCACTGGTTCCACTCCTGTTGGCAAACAGATCATGAAAAGGTATTGGTTTTAATAGGTTGATTCACTGCAGATTCTGTTAAACTAGGTTTCAATTTTTGTTTTAAATAGGGTACTTTTGGAATGAGAAAATCTACATCTAATTTGGAAGAGAAATTTACTTATCACACTGAGTACTGAAATATTTGAATGTAACAAAATACTTTCCAAAGCATTAAAGCCCAGAGTCAATAAAAACAAAGCTATGGTGAAATTCTACACCCTACTGGTAGTTTTAACAATTCAACACAAAAGAGTTTCTGTATTAAAGCTGTGGCCCAAATTGTTTTTGGAGTATGGGCAAAAAACCAAAAAGATATATAAATGTCAAATTCATATATTTTATATGACAAACGTGAATTATTTATAAAATGGAGTCCCCCAAGCAATATTTTTTAAAACTGAAAGCAATCTAAATGTGCAAAATAAAGCAGTTGTTATAATATGTCAATGTAATAGAATACTGTACAGTCATGTTCATAGAGAATTTTAATAACATTGAAAAGTATTATTAAAATAATAAATGGAAATAAAGATAAAGTATAACGTTGCATATGTTGGATGATCTCAACTATGTTAAACAAGGCAAAAGCTATGGTAGGACAGACCACAAATAGGCGGTATATCAAAATGGTAAAAACAACGGTCACTGAAGCATGGAATGGAATTTTGTAATTTTTTTCTTCTGTTTGCATGCTGGGGGAGGTATTTGCAAAATATTTTAAATAAGAATAGTATATCAAATTTCTTTTTGTAAGAAAAGAAAAATAAATAGCATACTTCATACTTCAAAAAATTGATTATTTTTTCTCCCACTGCTTCAGTAGACTGGTTAGACATTTAATTCCTTGCCAGGCATTTATGTAACCAAAATTTCTAAAGAATTTGCATTTAATTATGAGAATCTCTAATCATGTGATCACAACATTTTTGAAAACTTTTTATTATGGAAAATTTCTAATATATACAAAGCAGAAAAGCAAAATGAACTCAAGTACTCATCGCCCAGCTTCAATGGTAATCATCATTCTACTGTCTATGTTTTACCTTTGAATAAGTTTTCCCTTTTTCTTTCTTTTGTTTTTTAAGAGACAGGGTCTCACACTGTCACCCAGGCTGGAATACAGTGGTGATCACAGCTCACTGCAGCCTCGAATTCCTGGGCTCAAGTGATTCAAATTCTCGAATTCCTGCCTCAGCCTCCCAAGTAGCTAGCACTACAGGCACACACCACCATACCTGCCTAATTTTTAAATTTTTTTGTAGAGATGAGGTCTTGCCATGTTGCCCAGGCTGGTCTCAAATTCTGGCCTTAAAGGGTCCCTTCTGCCTTGGTCTCCCAAAGTGCTGGGATTACAATTGTGAGTCACTGTGCCTGGCCTTGAATAAGTTTCTTAATATTTCTGAGGCTCAATATGTTTTCCATGCCAGGTAGTAACTTAAAGTTTAAAAAGTGTGTGTGTGGTGGGGTGGGGGGGTGTCAGAGAGACAAAGGTGGGGAGACGAGAGAGAGATAACTTAATGCTCATTTCTCATTTATTTTCCTCTAGCTGTGCTGTGAGCAACTTGAAAAAAGTTTCCCTTGAGCTTGGTGGCAAGTCTCCACTTATAATATTTAATGACTGTGAACTTGACAAGGCTGTGCGAATGGTAAGAGTGGGTCAAATTCAAGTAAATACATGCCTGGGCTGGGCGGAGTGGTTCATGCCTGTAATCCCAGCACTTTGGGAGGCCGAGGCGGGTAGATCACCTGAGGTCAGGAGACCCGCCTGGCCAACATGGTGAAACCCCATCTCTAGTAAAAATGCAAAAAAAATTAGCCAGGTGTGGTGGCGGATGCCTGTAATGGCAGCTACCTGGGAGGCTGAGACAGCAGAATCGCTTGAACCTGGGAGGTGGAGGTTGCAGTGAGCTGAGATCGTGCCATCGCACTCCAGCCTGCGTGGCAAGAGCGAGACTCTGTGTCAACAACAACAACAAATAGTTGCTTGCTTCTAAAACACCTTTCACCTCCGTCTTTACCACAGGCCTTAAAATGAAATTTGGTTTTTGTCTAGTCGTAAATTAAAAGCATCCTTTTTACGCTTAGATTTGGGAATACTTAGAGCACTTAGTTTTTAAAAATGATGTCTTTATAATAACCCTACTAAGGTGTCTTTAAAAAGGGTGTAAGTCATAGCAGGCATGTAAAAAAGTTCAAAAGATATTCTATTAGGGTTTCTAGCTTCTCTCACCTTTCCCACAACATCTCATCCCATCAGCCTGAACAGTCCTATTTTTACCTGTTTTGCACATTGAGCTTCTGGTAAGAGTTTTAGACACAGCAAAGGGTTTCATATTTAACAAGTAATTGGCAACATCAATTTCCCGGTTTTAGCAATGTACTATGGTTTTTAAAGATGTTACCATAGGGGAGGCTAGGTAAAGGCATACAGGAACTCTTACATTATTTTTGCAACACCTTGTGAGCCTTAAACTACTTCAAAGCATAAAGGCTAATTTTAAATAAAATACAAAGGTTAAAAAAAAAAAACATTGGCCTGGTTCTCATTCTTCACATCTGAGATATAGGCATAAAATGAGTCAATGGTTGGCATAGGTTGTGCCAAGCTTTCTTGTAATTCTGGAGGAAACTTATGGTCTTCCCAGTTCTGTACAACTGTCCAGCTATGCACTAAGCAGACTCTGTTCACCATTCCCCCTAAATGTCATCTTAATGAAGACTCACAGCCAAAGCTCATCACGTAAGCAACCCAAAGAGAATGGAGTGGTCTGGGAGTGAAGAAGAGCCACGTGCCCCTGCACCCACGGCCTTTGAGCAGACTGTGAGGTTTCAGTGACAGACAATGGCTGGAGGTACACGAACTGACTTCAGGGGTCGGGACTCCCCTG
The DNA here is from genome assembly GCA_963574635.1 of Cheracebus regulus. Taxonomy (NCBI): domain Eukaryota; kingdom Metazoa; phylum Chordata; class Mammalia; order Primates; family Pitheciidae; genus Cheracebus; species Cheracebus regulus. Next base: position 73,866 of record CAUYQU010070366.1, on the reverse strand, counting down.
AATGTCTGGATTAGATATGTATAACCTTAAAGAGTCTTTGTTTTGGCCGGGCGCAGTGGCTCACACCTGTAATTCCAGCACTTTGGGAGGCCAAGGCAGGTGGATCACGAGATCAGGAGTTTGAGACCAGCCTGACCAACATGGAGAAACCCTGTCTCTACTAAAAATACAAAAATTAGCTGGATGTGGTGGTGCACACCTGTAATCCCAGCTACTCAGGAGGCTGAGGGAGGAGAATTGCTTGAACGTGGAGGCGGAGGTTGCTGTGAGCCGAGATCCTGCCACTGCACTCCAGCCTGGGCAACAGAGCGAGGCTTAGTCTGGAAGGCAAAACAAAACAAAAAAAAGAGTCTCTGTTTTAACCATTTAAGAACCCCAAACCCAAGATGGTCAATGTATTTTTGTAATGTTTAAAGGTAAAATGTATGCACAGGAAAAACATGTTATTTCAAAGCATTGGTTGTATTTTTTGTTTGTTTTTGAGATGGGATCTCACTATGTTGCCCAGGCGAGTCTTAAACTCCTGGACTAAAGTGATCCTCCTGACTTGGCCTCCTAAGTGGATGGAGTTATGGTTGTGAGCCACTGTACCCAGCCACAACTATTTTTTAAAAATACAGTCCAGAGAGGTTTCCTGCAGGTGAATTAGCAACTGGATGTATAAAAAGGGAAAATGAACAAAATTCATCAGTCTTCCAAATCTGTCATTTTTGAGTATCATCATTTCAAAGATTTCTCAAACTTCTCCCTGAAAAATAGTAGGTCTTTCATGAGGGGGTTAGAGAGGCTTTCTAAATATTTATTATTCATGGCTGGGCATGGTGGCTTATGCCTGTAATCCCAGCACTTTGGGAGGTCGAGGTAGAAGGATTGCTTGAGCCTGGGGGTTCATGACCAGCCTGGGCAACATGGTGAGACCCTATCTCTATATAAAAAAAAAAAAAAAAATTAGCCCAGCGTGGTAATGTGCACCTGTGGTCCCAGCTACTAGGGAGACTGAGATAGGAGGATCACTTGAGCCCAGGAAGTTGAGGCTACAATGAGCCATGATCACACCACTGCACTCCAGCCTGGGTGACAGAGAGAGACACTGTCTTAAATAAACAAACAAATAAATAAATAATTTATGATTACACAATCTAATGTAGAAATTCTTAAAAGCAAAACTTGGTATACAAGTTATTACATGTAAATTTATAGGATAATCTAGATTTTCTAGGCCAAGGCAGGAAGATTGCTTGAGTCCAGGTGCTGAGACCAGCCTGGACAACATAGTGAGACCCTGACTCTACAATAAATAAAAATTTAAAAATTAGCCGGGTAAGGTGGTGCACACCTGTAGTGCCAGCTACTTGGGAGGCTGGGATGAGGAGGAGAGAGACTCTATTTCTGAAAAATAAACTAAGAAAGAGAATAATCTAGATTTTATTTTAATACCAAATTTGTTTCTAATGACATCTTTACTATTACACATACAGTTTTTGAAATGCTCATGGACCAAAAGGGGGAAAGGATTAAAAAAATCTCTCAAATCATGCTAAATTAAAACAGAGTGTCTCCAAGAAGCTCTCATATAACAAGGGGATTTTCTATGGCTTCTCTATGTGGTCTGCTGTCTTCCAAAAACAACTGATTCCCTCTGTGTACAGCTTTATGAGAATCTTGACTTCTCAAGTGATGTTAGCAATGTTTTCTCTTCTCCTGCTGAAGGGCATGGGGGCAGTATTTTTCAACAAAGGAGAGAACTGTATCGCTGCTGGGCGGTTGTTCGTGGAAGAATCCATCCACGACGAATTTGTGACAAGAGTGGTGAGGCACCTTCGCATTTACTCTATGAGTTGTTTAGAGATTGCTTTTACTGGAAAAATCAGACTTCTAGGATTGCTAATGAATTTTCAGGTGTGATAACAGTATTGTGATTATGTTTGAAAAAACCAGTCCCTAGTATTTTTTTTTACAGCTACATATTGGCATACTTACAGATTAAATCAAATATGATGTCTGAAATTTGCTTCAAAATAACCCAGGAGGACAGGAAGTGAGTAGGGAAATAAATTGGCCAGGAGTTGGTAGTTGTTGAAGCTGGGTGATGAGTACATGGGGTTTCATTATATTATGTGTCTATTTTCACAGGTGTTTATGACTTTTTATAGTAAAAAGTTAGAGGTTTATATAAAAACCTGATAAATTATACTGAAGAGCTATTATACCTTACTCTACATTTGCATTATATTACATCCTTGACACTTGTGAGAGTTACACTCCTAGACTTTTATAGATCTCGAAATAAGCTATGAGAGATACAGCACTAGATCCTTACAAATCCCAAGTTACAGTTGACATGATAGCATATAATTTCTTCCACTAAAATAACTAAATAAACAGTCCCAGTACATTGATCATGACTCCATAAATAGGGGACTAAAACTCATCTATAGGACTGTTAAGATGAATCATGTGGCTAAAATAAACCCTAACTTATACTATAATATATCATTATGAAGGTCGTATTAATCATGAATTTGCTTATATTTGCAAAACCAGTACCCAGCTATTTTTTCCCCAGAGCCAATTCTCTATACCCCAACCCACCCAGAAAGCAAAAGTATTCTTTCTTCATGAGAGTGAGTAACAAGGAAGTCATACAGAGATGCAAATGGAGGGCAGTCAGGTAGGCAGGGGTTGCCTCCTGAACATCACAGTGTAATTTAATTTTGGGTCTCATTAAAATACAGTCTGCACTGCTACCTGTCATGGGCTTTCACAATCAGCTACAGCTTGGTGAAATTTCAAACACTGAGACCAGAAACGTCAAGGATTTGCTACATCAACAAGCATGTTTTACACACATGCTGTTTGTATTCATTCGTCAACAGCCTTTCTTGAGTGCCTACTTAGTACCAAACACTGCATGCTGGGAATATAAAGGTGAACAAGGCAGACATAGTCCCTGGCCATTCAGAGCTTCTCATCCAGTGCAGAACCCTGGGGAAGGCACTAAGAGATTATGGCCAGGCCGAACTTCAAAGTCGTGGACCTCCTGGGTCATGGTAACTCCCATTCTTCTTACCAGAATTGGACCTGACATTAGAAGATGCAGAAATAGAGTAGGATAACTGAGGAGTACAAGAGGTAATTACAAAGACATGTCCATGATGAACACGGTGCAGTCAAGATTGGTTTTCATCAGGGCATTCTAGTGAGTCATCTGCCATGGCTATACCATGAGAATTTTTATAAGGGCAGTCTGTCACATTTGGGGAGGAAAAAGAAAGATAACAATGTGACCATTTTAGAAATTATTTTGCCATGAAGAATGTAAGTACATGATGTTAATAAACATTTCAGAACATCAGTTTACTCTTCTTAGTGGATTAACATTTAGGATTATGTTCATACAGTGTATGTAGCTTATGCTGTGCTAGAAGATAGTGGTTAAGGACTGGGGATTTCAAGTGGAAAAAAGTCTACCGTATTTAGTGGTTGTATGTACTTATTTAACCCCTTTAGGCCTTAGTTTCTTCTTCTGGGAGGCTGAGGTGGGAGGATGATTTGAGCTTAGAAGTTCGAGGTTGCAGTGAGCTATGCCATGCCACTGTGATCCACTCTGGACGACAGAGTGAGTGAGACCCTGCCTCCAAAAGGGAAGCAAACAAACAACCAACAAAGCACCTGCCTGCCTCCAGTGCTATTGTAAAGACTAAATGACAACACATTGATAAATACCTTAGTATAGTACCTACCACAAGTTTAGAAATGAAACTCCGTTACTATTGTTATTAACAGTGAATTGTGTTTTTATGGACTGGGTAACATACAGGTAGAAGAAATTAAAAAGATGAAAATTGGTGATCCACTTGACAGATCCACTGATCATGGGCCCCAAAATCATAAGGCCCATCTGGAAAAGCTGCTGCAATACTGTGAAACTGGAGTCAAAGAAGGGGCCACTTTGGTGTATGGGGGAAGACAAGTCCAAAGGCCAGGTAAGATCATCTCTGTGGGGGTTTACTGGGTGCCCCCTTCTTCAGTTGCAATGGACAGTGACAGTTTGAGACCAGCCTGGCCAACATGGTGAAACTCCAACTCTATCAAAAATTAGCCCAGTGTGATGGCATGCACCTGTAATCCCAGCTACTGGAGAGGCTGAGGCACGAGAATCACTTTAACCTGGGAGGCGGGTTAAAGTGAGCTGAGGAGATTGCAGTGAGCTGAGATCAAGCCACTGCACTCCAGCCTGGGCAACACAGTGAGACTCTGCCTCAAACAAAACAGGAGAGACAACTGGATAATGTGTCTCCTGATGGAATAAAACGTGTAATACACAGTATACCTATGAGTGTTTCTGCCAAAAAAGCTCAAGCTGAGTCTAATTATACCTTTAGGTCAAACTTCATTTTCATAAGAACTACAATAGGAAGAGGGGAAGGAACAGGAAGTTATTTTTTAGTGGGTATAGAGTTTCAGTTTTATAAACTGAAAATAGTTTTGAAAACGGATGGTGGTGAAGGTTGCACATTATGAATTTCATAACACTGAGCCATACAATTAAAAATGGTTAAGATGGTAAATTTTATGTGTATTTTACCACAATAAAAATCACTGGAAAAAAAAAAGAAATGCAAGATAGAGAAACAAAGATCACCCAAAGGAAGCAATGATAACTCCAGAAAGAAAGGAAATGTATAGAACAACTGACCAGTCTCTTTAACATGACAGTGGAATAAAATATAGGGAAAGGACAAAATGGAGAAATGTTTTAGAGTAAAAGAGCCTTAAGAGCTAGATCTAAACACCAAATACAATGTGTAGAAGAATTTGAATCCTAAATCAAACAAACCTACTGTGAAAAAGCTAATTTCTAGACACAAGGAAATTAAAATATAAACTTGGAATAAAGAATAATTACTGATTTTGTTAAGCATGACACTATATAGTGGTTATATAAGAAAATATCCTTATTTTTTTACAGATTTGTACTGAAATACTTAGGTGTTAAGATTATGATATCTGGAATTTGCTCTAAAATATTTCAACAAGGAACTTATTTTACCATTCTTTATACTGTTTTCTCTACTTTTATATAGGTTTCACATTTCATAATAAAGACATTCAAAAATAAACTGGGCATGCCAACACCAAACAGAGAAATGAAACTCTTCTTGGTTTTACTAAGCCAGAGGAAAAGAAAAAATGATAATGTAATGAAATGAGAGAACTATTAATTGAAAATGACTTAACCTATAGTTGACATTTTTTTCTTTGTTTTTTCCAAAAAGGCTTTTTCATGGAACCAACGGTGTTCACAGATGTGGAAGACCACATGTACCTTGCCAAAGAAGAATCCTTTGGGCCTATTATGGTCATTTCTAAATTCCAAAATGGGTAGGTTTTTCAAACACAATTTAACTTAGATTTTGACTAGACAACTCATTTTTCCCCCTCTGCCACTGTGCTATATACAGAGCATAAAATTAGTGAACATGTAATTTTCTACCATAAGAATAATTAATTAAATAATTAGAAGTTAAGCTTTTGCTAGCCATTGTAGATCTTAGTGTATGTTTGCTTCTCAGCTTCAATTAATGGCCAACATAATGGGCTTCTGGCTGATTACATTTTAGTTTTTCTGCACTCGACATTTGAGATGTCTGTGGAAAAAAGCAAATAACTGAGAAATGACAAAACCAGTTTTCACATTTACATTCCTAGGGTAGGTGGCATCTGTGAAATCTTATTTCCCCAAAGAAAGAGTGCTGCTGTAATAGGAGATATTGCCCCCCAAAGCTTGATACTCAACTTTTCATAGACATGTTCACAATCATCATATAATCAACTGTAAATGACATGCCGGTTTGTGATACTGCATGAAACTTTGCAAAGAGTTTAGCTTATCCAAGACAGCCAAGTGGTAACTAAGCTCATAAAACAATACTTAATAGAGTGGGGTTTCATGGTATACTGCCCAAAATCTTCAGAGTGGCCTTAGATTCATTTCAGCCAATGAGAACTTAAAAACAGAATGGACTTTCTTGGTCTTTAATAAATATTGTATAAAAGACTTTAGGGGACTATAAGGCTTAGTGAGTAACTTTTCGATACATCCAGCCAAGGATGCCTGCTATCTCATTTCTCATTATACATTCTCCCATGGGATAGTCTTGGTGTTAAATGTGCAGACATTAGAAGTCAAGTTTTAACATAGATAAATCAAAGCCCCTGTCCTTAAGGAGTTTACGATCTAATAGGGGAGACAGACAAAGAGATGCAAAGTTAGTTCACAGAGGGTCAGAGGCAGGATGGTGCAGTGAGTCAGAGGACAAACTACCTCCGTGAGCTTGGGCCAGTTACTTAACCACTGCACCTCAGGCCTGTAATCCCAACACTTTGCAAGGCCCGGTAGGAGGATAGCTTGAGGCCAGGAGTTTGAGATCAGCCTGGGCAACACAGCGAGACCCTGCATCTACAAAACCTTTTTTTTAAAATTAGCTGGGTATGGTGGCACGTGCCTGTAGTCCCGGCTACCTGGGAGGCTGAGGTGGGAGGACCACTTAAACCCAAGGAGATGGAGGCTGCAGTGAGCTATGATTGTGCCACTGCACTGCAGCCTAGGTGACAGAGCAATACCTGGTCTCAAAAAAAAAAAAAAAAGAAAAGAAAAGAAACGAAATGAAGCAGATGGCAGTAATGTTTTCCCGTTTTTAGCATAGATGGAAAATTTTCAGAACATAAAATGAGTTTTTTGCTTTACATTTAATAAAGTTTTATGTCTTCCTATAAACATAAGGACATCAATAGAGTGTTGCAGTGAGCAAATAATACAGAGTATGGTTTGGTAACAATGTCTACCTCCTTAGGTCATTCTGAGTATTAAAAAGCCAAGTATTTGCTGTTGCTGCTGCCATCAATATATGCTTGTCATTCCTGTAGATGTAAACAATGTACAATGGAGCTACGCTGTTTCTTGATAGTCCTCAACAAGAAATGGCATAAAACTGGCTGGGCGTGGTGGCTCATGCCTGTAATCCTAGCACTTTGGGAGGCCGAGGTGGGTGGATCACCTGAGGTCAGGAGTTCAAGACCAGCCTGGCCAACATGGTGAAACCCCATCTTAAAAAAAAAAAAAAAGAAAGAAAAAGAAAAGAAATGGCATAAAACCATCTTTCTCCCTCTAGTCCATTCTATAAATATTTGGGTCCCTACCATGTGCAATGCATCAAGAAGTGTTAGAATTTTAGCAGAGTCCAAGTTCACTCCAGGTTAGGTTCCAGATTTCTTGTGCAAGAAGAATTTCTTGTGCAATTAAAATTTTGGATAGTCAAGATGCCTTTGAAAATCCATTCATAAGGCACTACATTGAAACCTGTGCTGTCTCTCAATAAATTCAGCATGAATTATTCCTCCAGTTTTGGAACAGATCCTGTGTCTTTGCTGGAGCACCAGATGAAATACCTGGCTTGGCCAGGCGCAGTGGCTCACACCTGTAATCCCAGCACTTTGGGAGGCCAAGGTGGGTGGATCACTTGAGGTCAGGAGTTCAAGTCCAGCCTGGCCAACATAGTGAAACCCCGTCTCTACTAAAAACACAAAAATTAGCTGGGTGTGGTGGCATGTGCCTGTAATCCCAGCTACTTGGGAGGTTGAGGCAGGAGAATCGCTTGAACCTGGGAGGCAAAGGTTGCAGTAAGCCGAGATCGTGCCACTGCACTCCACCCTGGGTGACAGAGTGAGACTCCATCTCAAAAAACAAAGCAAAACAAAACAAAAACCTGGCTTGTATTTGCTGGCCATGTTGCAGAAAATGTGTGCTTTTTTAAGCATTAGGATCACACTAGAAGAAGGTGACATAAACTATGACAAGCACATTAGAACTGAGAAAAGAGCAGGTTCCTGTCTTCACCTACTTGGATGTGTATACAAACTAAGTCAAAAGCAGGGAAATCACGGGACCTACTTTGTGGAATAAACACATGTAGTCCGATTCACTCTCGTTTGATGATGAAACACTATAGTATAAAGAGATACATGAGATGTTATCCCTGCCCTCGGGGAGCTTTCATCTTCTCATTTATGGAGGACAAACCATTACATACAGGAGGAGTTAAGCCAGCACTATATAGTTGGTTCTACTTAGAAAAATATGTGCTACCTGATGATAGCTGGCTTTTATTGAATATTTATTGTGTTCCAGGCATGATTTGTTCATTTCATCCTCATGACAACTAGACAGGTCCTTTTATGATTACTTCCATTTTTCACAATAATAAATGAAGGCATAGGGAGATAAAGTCATTTACCCAAGGTCACCAGGTAGTCTGGCTGCAGAGCCCTCTCACAGAACTACCCTACACTGCTACCTCGACAGTGACCCTGGTGGGATCTGAAACGGCTTCAGGCACTGAAGGAGGCTTGAACCTTGAGTGCAAAATCTGAAGAGATGGAAGGAAACAGGGAGGACACTCTAAAACTCCATGTAGAAGTGGGGCCCATGGGAGAGGGGAGGAAGTAGGGAGATCATGAACGAGAACCACTGAGGAAGACTGAATATGACTCTGGGTCGGATTTTAAAAAGTGTTGCATGACATATATGAAAAATGCAATACTAGACTTGTAATATTTCTTTGGGAGTGTCTTTTGTTGTAAGCCTGAAATTTTTCATTTATAAAAATTTAATCAGTATAATCACAATCATGCTGCCTTTCTAAAAAAAAAAAACGATTTAATCAGGCTGGGCACAGTAGCTCATGCCTGTAATCCCAACAGTTTGCAAGACCATGGTTGGGGGATAGCTTGAGGCCAGGAGTTTGAGATCAGCCTGAGCAACACAGGGAGACCCTGTCTCTAGAAAAATTTTTTAAAAAATTAGCTGGGCATGGTGGCACATCCCTGTAGTCCCTGCTACCTGGGAGGCTGAGGTGGGAGGATCACTGGAGCCCCAGGAGAGGGAGGCTGCAGTGAGCTATGATTGTGCCACTGCACTGCAGCCTAGGTGACAGAGCAATACTTGCTCTCTAAAAACAAAAACAAAAATAAATTTAAACAGATGGCAGTAATGTTTTCCTCTTTCTAGCATAGATGGGAAAATTTTCAGAACATAAAATGAATCTTTTGCTTTACATCTAATTAAGTTTTCTGTCTTCCTAAAAACATAGGGACATCGATGGCGTGTTGCAGCGAGCAAATAATACAGAGTATGGTTTGGCCTCAGGGGTTTTTACAAGAGACGTAAACAAAGCTATGTATGTGAGTGAAAAACTAGAAGCAGGAACTGTTTTTATTAACACATACAACAAGACAGATGTGGCGGCCCCATTTGGCGGAGTTAAACAATCTGGCTTTGGAAAAGACTTAGGTACGGCTTTACTTTTCTACTTCACATTCCCTTTGTTGTCACATCACAGAAAAATCTGCTCTGTTTCATGACTTGTATATGGTTTTGAGGGGCATTTCCTACATGGCAATTGGATCTAGGTTTACAAGAGCACTGGTTTTTTAAAATATTAAACATTTCTATTGAACATGCCATACATACAGACAAGTACACAAACTGTGTGGAAAGTTTTCTTTTCAAAAGATTCATGTTTGAAAGGAAAAAGAAATTGCAAAAATATACTTTAGCTGAAATATGTTTAGTGTTTAATCTGACATTCGGCATGAACTTGGGTTAGCTTTCACGAGACTAAATGGAACCAAGGGAGGCAAAAGCGTGGAGAGTAATAACCAGCAGGTTCCAAGAATAAATCCTGTCTTGGAGCTCCTTGGCAGGCCCTCAGAGTCAACACTGAAAAAACCCTGCAATTGGCAGGGTTTTGTGGGAGTCTGAACAGTAAGGCTTAGAGTTTGTAAAAAGCCCAAAATGTAATTCACCGCGAGCAGTTTCAAGCAATAGCTTACTTTCCATGCTAAACACATGCCAGGCCTCATTCTACTTAACCCGTATAAGCAAAAGCAATTCTCACATGAGTTCAGAGGGATAGGTACTATTATTATCTTATTGTACAGAACAGGAAAATGGGGCTCAGAGAGGCTGGGTAAGTTGCCTCAAGTCACAGAGCCAAGCAGGCACTGGCAGAGAGAATTCAAAGCCAAGCAGCCTGGCTGAGGAGCTCATCTCTTATTCCCCTCAGTCTGGCATGTTGTTTCAAAAACTGAAATGTTTGTGATTTACTCAAATTACAGTCTGCAAATATAAGTTTAGTTCATCAGAAGTATTTTTTTTTTTTTTTTACATTTTCTCTTTCCTAATGATTTTGGCAATGTATTTGCAGCAGTAAAAGTAATTCCATTGGGTGAAGGTAAAGGCTTTTTTCCACCCCCTTTACCATGTCTTTAATCTGGTTTTCATGCCTGAATCCATATCACAGTGGCAGACTTTCTTAGGGAACTTATTATTAGAAAGTGAGGCACCCCTGTTTCACCTGTCTTTTGAGAGAGTATTTGACCAGTTTCAGGTCTGTTTGACTATAAAATACCAGTTTTCCTAATTTTTCTCCTCCCCCAATTGTCTTTTTTTGGAGACGTAGTTTTGCTTTTGTTGCCCAGGCTGGAATGCAATGGCGTGATCTCGGCTCACCACAATCTCTACCTCCCAGGTTCAAGCAATTCTCTTGCCTCAGCCTCCCAAGTAGCTGGGATTATAGGCACGCACCACCACACCCGGCTAATTTTGTACTTTTGTAGAGACAGGATTTCCCCATGTTGGTCAGGCTGGTCTCAAACACTCGACCTCAGGTGATCTGCCTGCCTAGGCCTCCCAAAGTGCTGGGATTACAGGCGTGAGCCAGCACGCCCGGCCTGTGACTCTCATTTTATAAGTGAAGAAACACAGGCTGAGAGAGGTCAGGCATTTCCTAAGTTCACAAAGCGGGAGCAGGCGACAGCCGGCATCCAACTCCGTGTATCTGCTCAGGCTCCTGAGTCCTAGGAGTCTCCACAGAAGGGAATCGAGATGGGAGGTGCAGGGAGGCAGGGCTGCCCGACACGCATGGGGACAGGCTGTGGTTCAGGTGTGGGTTTGAATCCCGCCACACTGTTCCCTGGCAATGTGAGCCTCAGGCATGTGACCTCTCTGAGGCTCCAGCAGTGCCCCCTGCACCCTCAGAGGGCTACGGTGAAGATGGAATGAGCCGAGTAGGCGCGGTGCCCGGGTAGGAACTCACATCCAGGATGGGGCCATTGCAGTAGTAGCAGCGTGGGGAGAAGAGGTTGTGGTAGTCCTTTTCACAGTAGGGCTGTCCATCCCGCTCGAAGAAGTTCCGGGATCCAATCTCCTCCTGGCAGTGGGTGCAGACGAAGTGCTCAGGGTGCCACGTTTTCCCCATAGCGGTCACAACCTGAGGAGGAAGATGAAATGGGTGCAGTGCCGAGGCCAGCCCTGGAGCACCCCCACCCCTGCAGAGGAGCCCCCTGGCCACCCCACTCCCTCTCCCTCTCATCACCTGCCCGGCAATGGGCTTCTTGCAGGCACCGCAGACTCCTTTGGCAACTGTGGCAACCCCCAGCTTGTTCAGGTCGGACTGCAGGCTCCCCAGCATGCTGTCTAGCTGGCTCCCGGGCTTTGGGGGCCCCCCAGGAGGTGAGCTGCTCCCTGTCTTCCCCTGGGTCATGAACTGTAGAGACAGGGAGGGGGCTGGTCAGGACCCCTGAGGCTCAGGGTATGGTGTCTGGCAGCACAGGGATGGGGGGACTTTTTTCCCTCCTGGACAGCTGAGCTGATGGAGACAAGTACAACCTCCTCCAGGGGCCAGGAGCCCTAAAGTGGGCGTGACATCAGCAGGACCCCGGTGGTCGGAGGAGCCCACCTGGGGTCAAAAAGGCTCAGGGCACCCAGCAAGCACGGCCAAGCCCAGGGAGAGCAGGACACCCAGCCCAGCCTTGGCACTGACCCCTCCCTCGTCCTGCCCTCCAGGGCTGCTCCGCCCACTGTCCTGAGGCCAGCCGGCCGCCCAGCACTGCTCCCCATCAGCTCTTTGCTCCAGGCCCTGGATCTTAGATAGGGGAAGAGATGAGGATAAGAAATCTTTTTTAAAAATTAAAGAAGAAAGAATAAGAGACCTTGTCATTGGACTAAAAGGGAATCTAGAATGAGATCTGAGGGTTTCTCCCCCACCAGCAGGACCAAAACTGGGGAAAAAAATTTGGAGAAAAAGAGCCCTGAGAGAGAGGCCCAGGGAGAGATGGACAGGGAGGTGAGCTGACCAAAGGCAGAGGACATGGAAAGGGCAGGTGGCCAGGCTCAGAGCGAATAGGGCTCACCAGGCACTGGGCCTGGGGGCCAGAAGGTGGGGAAGACAGGTTTCTGGTCTCCCTTCTGGAGTGGCTTCCTTGACTGGGGCCCCGGGCAGTCCCCAGGACCAGTCGAAGAAGGGGCAGATGGGGGAGACCCACAGAAAGGCGAGAGGGCAGCGGACCTCCCGAGGGGGGAGACCAGGGTCGAAGTTTCAGGCAGGACTGTGATTACCGTGCTGGGGCTTGTGGATAGAGGGATGGAGGGCATCTGAGTGTGTATGTGTGTGCGCATGTGTGTGTGCAGAGTGGGGACGGCACAGGCATTAGGGCAGGGAGCAGAAAGGGAGGGGCCCCTTTAAGGCCTGCCTGCACTGAGGGGAAGAGCGGGTCCTCGTCGGTCTGGCAGCCCACGGACCTCACGGTATGGGGTACAGGAGTGGGAAGGGTGGGGCCCTGCACCCCCTCATCATGGGGCTCTTCCCCTGCACTCTGAACCCCAGAAGAATCACAGATGCAAGCTGAGGGTCCCAGGGGGGAGGGGGCGCGCAGGCTGGACAGGGGAGAAGAGCTGCCGGCCGTGGCGTCTGTGTGGTGCTGGAGTAAAGGGACAGAAGGAGAAGCCAGGACAGAGATGGTTCTTCTCAGGGGGATGGGAGAGCCAGGAGGGAAGACAACCTGGGGAGAAGAAAGGAGGGAGAGCAATGAGGAGGAAATCGCCAGCTCAGCCCGCAGGGGTGGGGTGACCTCCCCAGGCTCCCCGGGCCTTCCCACTCTGCACCCAGAGTGGGACATCTTCCAAGGTCACAGAAGGCAAGAAACCCCCACCCTCCCCTCTGGCCAGCACTGGGGCCAGAGAAGAACCTGGACCCTGGGTGTCTGGTCCTGGCCCAGCCCCAGCCCTGGGCATCTCCACGCCACCTTCTCTACAAGCTGCCCCCCAGCCTGCTTCCCACAAGGCTGCACGGTGATGACGATGCCCTCGGTCAGCCAGTCCTGGACAGAGGGCCTTGCTGCCTCCGCTGGCTCCTCTGCCGCAGGCTGGATGCCCAGCCTCCCCTGCAGCTCCGCGATGAGCCGTTCCTGGGATGGGGTCCTGCTCAGGGTGGCAGGGTCCAGCCGGCGGCGAGGGGAGGGCTCCCGGGACATGGGGTGTGCATGGCCCGTCTCCCGGCTCCTCCTGATCACAGATCGGATCTGGGGGAGGGGAGGGGAGACTGTCACCGTCCCACTCTGGGCTTGCACAATGTCACTCAGGCCACACTCAGATGCCTCAGGGGAGGGAGCACAGAAGAAAACCACCAAGGAGCCAAGCGGAGGTGGGGTGGAGGCACAGGGAGGGAGCAGATGGGACTGGCTCTGGGGCACAGGCTGCCAGCGAGACCTCTGACCCAACATTTGCCTCCAAGTTGGCCACTGATTTTGGGCAAGATACTTAACTGCCATGGGCCTCAGCTTGCCCATCCTTAAAATGGAACCACAGGATTTTCTTGGCTTACCTCACAGGGTTTGTGCGAGGATTATTCCAGAGGATGTAAATGGCTGCCCCTAATAGGGCATATGGCTTTTTCTCTGTTTTCTTTTGATTATAATAGAAAAACAGTCTTTCCTTCCAGAAACATTTTTAACTGTTTTTTTCTTTTTCTTTTTTTCCTAAAGATGGGGTTTCAACATATTGGTCAGGCTGGTCTTGAACTCCTGACCTCAGGTGATCCGCCCACCTCAGCCTCCCAAAGTGCTGGGATTACAGGCGTGAGCCATTGCGCCCAGCTGTTTTTTCTCTTGTTTATATTATTATGCTAATATTACACTTATGCTATCATACTTGTTGGTAGCATTTTGGGGATTTTTTGGTTTTCTCATTTTGTTTTCCAAAGAGGCATAAAGCTTGGGGGATTTGGGTTGTTTTTTTTTTTTTTTTTAGACAGTGCCTTGCTCTGTTGGTCAGGCTGAGTGCAGTGGTGCGATCATGACTCACTGCAGCCTTGAACTCCTGAGCTCAAATGATCCTCCCACTTTAGCCCCCCCCAGCAGCTGGGACTATAGGCATGTGCCACCATGTCCAGCTACTTTTTAATTTTTTGTAGAGATGGGGTCTTGCTGTGTTGCCTAGGCTGGTCTCAAACTCCTGGGCTCAAGGGATCCTTCTGCCTCGGCCTCCCAAACTGCTGAGAATACAGGCATAAGCCATTGTGCCAGGGTGGGGCATAAAGGTTTTATTTTTCCATCTCAAAAAAAAAATAATAAGAAGAAAATAAGAAAATAAAAGCTTTATGCTTACATAAAAAGAAAATAAAACCTCACAGAAAAAGAAAATAAAACCTTTATGCTCACAGTGGCTTACATCACTGTCGCCAGGCTGGAGTGCAGTGGTGGGATCTCACTGCAACCTCCACCTCCTGGGTACCATCGATTCTCCTGCCTTGGCCTCCTGAGTGGCTGGGACTACAGGTGCCTGCTGCCATACCCGGCTAATTTTTGTATTTTTAGTAGAGATGGGGTTTCACCATGTTGGCCAGGACAGTCTCAATCTCTTGACCTCGTGATCCGCCCACCTCGGCCTCCCAAAGTACTAGGATTACAGGCACGAGCCACGGCACCCAGCTGGGGGCATAAAGTTTTAATTAAGCAAAAAGCAAATAATAAAAGGCCGGGAGCGGCAGCTCATGCCTGTAATCCCAGCACTTTGGGAGGCTGAAGTGGGCAGATCACCTGAGGTCAGGAGTTTGAGACCAGCCTGATCAACACAGTGAAGCCCTGTCTTTTAAAAAAAAAAGCAAATAATAAAAGTCCTGTCAGCCATGGCCTATTGAGGGACCACATGCTGTGTTCTAAACACTTTCCAGGAACTATCTCATTTAGTTCTCTGGACAACCTTGATGGAAATGGCCTATTATTCTCTCCATTTTACAGATGAGAAAACTGAGGCTCAGGGAGGGGTTGCCCAAGGTCACAGAGGTAGCAAGGGTTAGAGGTGTGGTTTGTATCTAGGTCTACCTGGTTCCAAAGTCCATGCTTCTAAACCATTTCAGATGAGGCCAGCTTATCTGAAAGGAAAAAGCCTTAACGCAGCAAGAGGTGGGTTGACGCTATGAGAAATGCCAGGTCCACAGAGGCCACTGCCAAGTAGCTGATTGTCAGGTCCGGCCACGGTGTCTCAGCATTTTCTGCCCAAGCAGAGCAGACATGCGCAGAGTGGGAGACTGCATGCAGTTAGCGAGGAGCGGCCACACTCAGACCCGCCAAGGGCCATGCCCAGCAGCCATGCTAGCTGGCGCCTGCCTGGCCAGAGGTGGAAATCCTCTCCGTGGCACTGGGTGTGCCTGTGGCCATGGCACACAGAAGCTCTGGCTGTTCCTTCCCGGCCTGGGTGGCAGCTTCGGTGGCACCCTCTGGGCTCCTTTGGGTCTCAGGTCCCTGGGTGGGCCTGGCCACGCTTCCCTTCTCGGGCATCTTTCCACCTAGCTGCTCCCTGGTAACTGGGGCAGGGCAGCTGCTTCGCAGCCCCCCTGACTCTGGCCTTGGCCCCTCCTGCTGTAGGCCGTGTTCCTCTGTGAGAGTCCAGGTCTCTGGGAAGATGGCCTGCCGGTCCACTGCCACAACAGCTGGCTTTGTTACTTCTCGGAAGCTTCGAGCAGCTCCACAGCAGGGGATTCTCTCAGGCTTGAATACCTCCGAAGCCCATGGCTGCTCCCATGTGGCCTCCTCTGAGCATGAAGGGCTGGCTGGTGGCTCCTGGGGACCTGTGCTCCCAGGACGGGGTACAGTGTGGCAGCGGGGAGCCCCAGAGAGCTCACTGGTGAGGTGCGGCAGGTGTCTCCAATCTCGGCCCTGGCTCTCTGTGCCCACTGGCCCCAGAGAACCCTCCACAGAGGGAGACCTTGAGTTGAGGGTGTCAGGCATCACCCCAAGACCAGCCAAATCAAGCCAGCTGGGGGCCACAGGAGGTAGAAGGCCTCGTCCACTCTGCTCAGTACAAGGGGACTCCGGAGTGTGGCCCTGGCCTTGAGGGGAGGGTTTAGTGGTGGGTGGCAGGAATACAGATGGCATGGGAGGAGGAGGAGAAGGAGGAAGGGAGCCGTGTGAGGACAGAGCAGAGCTGGGCAGCAGCCCCGGGGCACTCAGAGCCACTGTGGAGGAGCTGGTCTGAAGGAGGAAAAAGAAATGCAGAGGGGAAAGAAGAGAGAGATGCGGGGAGTGAGGAAGGCTGCGCCCTGCAGGCGGTGGGCTCGGCCTCAGGGCTCTGAGGGCCACCTTCCATACTGACCAAGGTGGCTGCAAAGCAGAGGCACAGGACTGGCCCTTGAAGGAGACCCAGATCCCAAAAAGGCTTCCCTGGGCTTTACGCGCTTAGCCCTCATCAAATCCAAGCACGAGAAAGCAGCCACTGAGCCAGGTCTGTGGGGCCACCCAGGGAGGATACGAGGAAGACCAAGGTGTGGCGGACAAATGGGGAGCCAGGTGACTAGGGAAGACAGCGAGGCACAGATGGAGAGAGAACCAGCCCCAGGGGACTGCTGAGCCCTCCTCGGACGCTGGCCCAACTCAGCCACGTCCTCCTGGACAATCTCAGCTTTCCGACACCCCAAGTCCTCTCCATCCTCCAAGTCCTTGCTCCAGGGATCTGACTAAAACCAGTGCTGCTTCTCCTGGTATCAGGGTGCAGGCTGCCTGAGAAAGCAACAGCCTTACAAGCACCGGGGCACAGCTCCCTTAGGCCAGGCCCTGAATCCAACTTACTGGCTTCTGACCATGGCTGCTCAGAACCACTGGCCTGGAGCTGGAACTACAGCACGCAAGGGTCACAGGCCCAGGCTCAATCCTCCACCCTAGCCACACTCTCATCTCCCACCATGAAACCCCAGCTGGAGGGAGGCAAGGAGGTACTATCAGGCCCAAGGGTGCAGGGACCCTTCACTCCCCGTCTCATATACCCTAGGTCGTGCCCCAAAGGTTTCCAGCTGACCCATGTGGAAGTGTGAAGTCAGCAACTGCTGGTGAGTTCTGTCTGTATCAATCCCCATGGAAACCCTGTATCCTCTAAATTAAATATCTCAGGCCTGGCAGGATTGGGGAGGCCCAGCAGGGGAGGGAATGGGAAGGGCACCTCGTGGAAGACTGGCCCCATGATTTCCCACAGACAGAGGTTGTGGGAACTCAGAGGCCCTGGAGGGCAAGAGGGAAGGATGGGAGAGGGGTATCGAGGGAGGCGTGTGGATTCAGGAGCAGAGGCAGAAAGAAAGAGGATGTGTTGAGGAGGGATGTAGCGTGGTAGATGGGGCTCTAGGGCAAATGACCTCTCAGGCACAGGCTCCCAAGTCCCACATGTCCCAGCAGAGAATGCCCTCCCCCACCAAGAGCAGCCATCAACACAAGATTCTTTGTCCCAGCGTCTCAGCCTCCTGATCCTCTCGACCTAAGTGGCTGGGAACACCCGAGGAGGAAGGAATGTCCCAGCTGAGCACTTCTCTGCCTTCACTGGCTACTGCAATCCTCAGGCAGGCTGGCCCGGCCCTCCCTCGCCTGTCTCTTGGCATCATGGCAAGGCCAGGGCATGACAGGGTCCCTGGCTCAGGGGCAAGGCACCCAAACACTGAGGGGCCAAGATCCAGCTCCTCACACTGAGGTAAGGGAGGAGAAGGCTGAGGGAGGGGCGGCAGGGCAGGAAAGAGGGAGGGTTTGCAGGGCACCTTGAAATCCGACAGCGAAGCCATCAGCTCGTCCAGCTCCCTGGTGGCCGAGGAGGCCGAGATTCGTGTCTGCTGCTGGCTAGAGGTGACGCGCTGCGGGCTGCTCATCTCGCCCTGGTTCACAGTGATGGCAGGGCTGCAGAGTGGCACAGCATGAGTGGGGAGCCCACAGTCAGCCCCACAATTCCCAGGGATCAAATCGACATCTCAGCTTGGACACTGGGGTCCCACCATCCCCAACCCCAGGGAGGCCCACTGGCTCCCTGGGGCCCCTTCACTGAGTGAGAAGAAAGGGCAGTTCAATGGCACCAGGAAGTGCCAGCAAGACTCCTCTGGCCCCCAGCCCAAGTGAAAGCTGGCCTGTGAAACAAGCTCAGGCGCTCTGTGTGTTTCCTCCACAACCCTGGATGTGGAGGCGAGGCTCCTGCAGGAACACAACAGCACTGATAAGATAAGAGCTTGCATTCGTAGCACTCACCATGTGTGTTGTCATGCACCACGAGCCAGAAACCATTCCAAGCACTTTAGGTGGATGATCGGTTCTCACCCTTATTCAGGTAGGTGGTCTTATTGCAACGATCCCATAAGCACTTGTCCCATTTTACAGATGGGAAAACTGAGGCTTGAGAGCTGACAGTAACTGTCAGAGCCAAGATGAGAACCCTATTGTGTAGCCCCAAATCCTGTGCTAAGAGCTGCTAAACTCCAGGCGCTCTTGGCATGCACAACATCTGTCCTTTCTGACTGGTAGTGACTGGCTGAAGGCAGGGATGGTATCCATGAGACTCACCACTATCCCTCCAGTGCCTGGAAAATGGCAGACACTGGAGGGAATGGGTGATGCCAGGGCCAATGGGACAGACATTGGACCTGGGGCGGGCTGGGCCAGCCCTTCCCCGCCCAGGGAGAGCCTAGTGGGTACTCACACAGGGCTGGGCACGGAGCTCTCCAGTTCATCCAAGAGACTCTCCACACTGGGCCGCACATCCTCCAGGCCCCGGCCCCCATTCCTCTTAGGCTTCTCTTTTGTCAGGGGCCCAGCTTTGCCCCCCAGTGGGCTGTTATTCTCTGAGACACCATAGTGGGGGCTCAGGGCCCCAGGAAGTGGGGGGCTTGAGTTGGCCTCATCTTGCAGAGAGGAAAGAAAAAGGCTGCTTAGCTCTTGAGCCCTCCTGGGATCCAGAGGTCAGCAGGTGGGCCCTGGGGCCTGGCAGACCCTGGCCCAGGGAGCTTGTCCTACCTGCAGGGAAGCCTGGCGAGTTATGCTGCACGGCATTCAGTTCCAGCAGCAGGCGGTCGAGCTCTGAAAGGTTGCTGCCCAGGGAGGTGCTCATTATGGTGGGTGAAGGCTCGGCTGATTTCTGCTTGTTGGGGAAGCTTTGAGAGGCAAAGGGAACAAGACAGTGAGAGATGGTCCCTGGCCTTGCACTAGCTTGGCAGTTCCCAAATTCCCAAGGAGAGCAAGGCAGAGGAGATGCGAAGTCTTCCCCAGCAAGAGGACCGAGGGTGGAGAAGGGATGTGGTAAGAAGAGGGGAGGAAGGAAGCCTTGCTTCAGCTCCTCAGCTACAGGGAGATGTTGTGACAGCCCAGAATGTCCACTGCATGGAGATGGCACTGATTAGGTAGACGGGCCCATCGAGAGGCCTTCCGCAGCTTAAACCAGAAGAACCCCGCAAGGGCCAATTGCCCCACGGCCTCCCACCCTGGCCAGGTCCCTGAGATTTCTGAGCAGGAGGGAAGGTGCCCGGGGCAGGCTGGGCCGGTACCTGTAGACGTGCTCCTCCTCACCCACTTGGGAGCACGGAGAGCCGACGCCGTCCTGAGGGTTAGAGGCACTGGAAGTTTTGGCACTGGAACCGTACACAGGTGACGAGGACTGAGGCTGCAAGACAGAGAATGCTTAGAGGCTACCCCGAGGGGAGAAAAAGGAACGGGGCCAGGAGCAGCCCAAGTCACAGAAGGCTCCTGCCCACAGCTAGTCTCACCAGGGAATTTCCACAGTCGGGCCAGGAAACCTGTGATTAACCACTTGGTCACTGCCCCACTCATGTGGTAGGTGGGAAGAGCAGTATCCGGTCGGGGCGGGCTGACTGCCCCAGTTCCATTCCATCCACGGGCTCCCCAAGCCCCTGCCAGGTAAGCTCCCTTGGCCCCACAGCCTCTGCGGCTTTCCTTGCCCCTGTCCCCACCTCACCTGCTGGTGGATGAATCGAGAGCTGCTGGGCTGCCACTGGTCTAAGGGGTCAAGGATCGTGCCATTGAGGGCCTCGCTGGACGGGGGTGGGGGCACGGGGGGTGGCACGGCAATCTCCTGGTATGTGTGGTTTCCAGTTGGGTATGAGTAGGGGGTCTCCTCTGACAAGAACACGGGCCGTTTGGAGATGTGGGAGGTGGTGGACTCCAAGTCCGCCAGCAGGGCGTCTGCAAAGAGAAGGCGCGTGGAGCAGGTGAGAACTGGGATCCTGGGGACTCTCCAGTGGCAGGGCCCTCCCTGCCTGCACCTTAAGAGTTAATGCCTTCCAGCACCTGCCCCACCCATGGGAGAAATGACCAGCCTTGGGACAGGAAGCCACCAGCCCTGACCAGCCTAACCAAGAACCAGCTCCCAAAGCTGACTTCTTCTGCCTGCCCGGAACTGAAGGTGCTCTAGAGGCGGACTCTGGGGCTGCCCGTGGGATCTCCTACCTCTGGGAGCCAGGCACCTGGCACTGCGTTCCCTCCTGACGGGGCCGTGCAGCTGCGAGCGAAAAGTGCCTGCCTGGAACTCTGAATCCGCAGGGCAACACGGAGAGAATGGGTGGGAGGGGCCCCACGTCACGGGGAGGGGCCCTGGCAGTGCCAGGCCCTCACTTGATTTCCAAGAGCTTAGGCTTTCTCAGCCCCAGACTGGAAGGGGCACTCAGGATGCCCCCTGCCCTCCTGACCAGGTGGAAGCAGAAGGCCAGGCGCCAGGCTCCTCCTGAGGCTCCAGGCTTACGGAGTAAGGTGTGCAGGGAGGTGGGGGCTGGAGTGAGGCTGGTGCCGCGGTCCCCACCCCCTCAGTGAGCAGGGGGCAAGACTGCTCCGTCGGCTGTTTCTGCGGAAGTCTGGCAAGCAGCCTGGCCCCAGAGGCTCCAGGGCCCCACTGTTCTGCTTTTACCAGCAGCAAGGGAGCCAAATCAGCCCTCCAGTGCAAGCTTCCATTACCCTGGTACCTGGCAGCCAACGGGGGACACTAGGTCTCCCCAGGCCCCAGAAAAGAAGCGTATAGAGGGGCAGGGGTAGGACCTGCTGACCCCCCACCTCCTCCGTCCCCTCCTGGGACCCTCAACAGCCCCACGGCCCAGACAGCCTAGGCAGACGGTCCTGTGGCCCTGGATGCCACACCCTCATTCCTGCCCCATTCACAACTTGTTTGCTGTCAGCTCCCTGGTAGCCTGCTGGGTCCACAGAGCTGAGAGCTCCATTCCTAGTCCTTGGGATAATAAATATCTAAAAAGCAATGGCTGCGTTTATTGCCGCTTATTAGTACCAGGCACACTGCTAGGCATTCTAGCAGTGTGTACACAGTCTCCATTAATCCCCCTAATACCCCGTGAAGCTGGAATGCTGATTCTCCCTGCGTGGATAAGGAAAGTGGGCTTGGAGGGGCAGAAGTGTTTGCTCTGAATAACAAAGGTAGTGAGTGGCATAATTGACTCCTCAGAAGCCCCAAACCCCAAAAAACCTGGCCTGTAAGAAGCCACTATGACTACCAGTTGGCACCGTACTTAAAGTGTTCAACTTCCGGAATGTTGGAGGCCCAAGCTGTAAGGCTTGCCAGTCTGATCCTTCCTTCTGGCCTTGCTCCCAGCCCCCCAACCCGTATTTAGAGGAGGGAAAAGAGAAGCAAGGCTCTCACCCAGGGCCTCTTTGGAGCCACACCTTCTCCCAGCTGCCTGTCCTGATCTACCCTCAAGGCTGGCCACACCTACATCAGGCTCCTGGCTCCTGCCCAGACAGAAAGAAAGTCTGTTCCAAGGCCCAGGACCCCGGGTCTGCTCTCCTGACCTCCGAGGAAGGTTAAGTCCTACAGCTGCCCCGTCCACCCCCACTCCAGGTCCCATGAGGAGGTCCAGCTTCCTGTCTTTAGCAGACCAGAACTAGGGTTGGTAGGTATCTAGGTAACCGCAGAAAAGGAACCAATGTCCAGGCCGATCCCCACGGCCTCTCCAGGGCCACACCTGCTGCCTGGGCTTCTCGCAGTGGCCTCATTTCCTCTGGGCCCAATCAGCGATGGGTGGGTCCCTCTTTCTCCACCATGGGCAGGGCCAGCTAAGAAACCCCACAGGGCTCCCCAAAATAGGCAGTCAGTGCAACCCCAGTAGGGTGCAGGAGTGGCTGCCATCCTTGAAGGCCCACTGGGGCCAGGAGCTTCACCTGTGTTACCTGCCATCCTCTTCACAACGCCACTAGCATGGATGGCAAAACTGCAGTTCAGAGGCAGAGTCACATCCCCACACTGCCAAGGCTGACTGAAGTGACAATGCTGGACTCTGAACTCAGGTGTCTTGGACTCCAAACACCCAACAGAAGACAAACAGTTGGGCTTCCTTGTCAAACATTTTGAATCAGGGACTCCACCAAACGCCCACTCCACACAATGTGATTCTAAGCCTGGGTTTTTGGTGTATGGATTGGATTCTGGTTTATGATGTCAGCAGGCTCTTTTCAGCACAGATCCATAGGTTGGTGGAGTGTTGGTGAGAGGATGCAGTCCTGGGGCACAGAGACAAAAGATCACTCATTTTGAGGTCGAGCCAGACCTGAGTTCAAACGCCAGCTCTCCTCTTTACTATCCATGCCACACGGCAAATCCCTTAGCTTTTCGGGGCCTGTTTTCTCATTAAGCACTTGAATAATTCTGACCTCAAAGTACTGGTGTGAGGTTTATAAGGGCTAGCAGAGGGGTTGGGTATGGTGGCTCAGGCCTGTAATCCCAGCACTTTGGGAGGCCGAGGCAGGTGAATCACGAGGTCATGAGTTTGAGATCAGCCTAGCTAATATGGTGAAACCCAAAAAATACAAATATTAGCCAGGCGTGATGGGGCACGTGCCTATAGCCCCAGCTATTTCAGAGGCTGAGGCAAAGAATTGCTTGAACCCGGGAGGTGGAGGTTGCAGTGAGCCAAGACTGTGCCACTGCACTCCAGCCTGGGCAACAGAGCGAGACTCCATCTCAACAAAACAAAACTGTTGCAAGTACATTGAAAGCTGTAAACATCAGGCTTTCCAGACCCATGTGACCCTGCAGGAGGAAGCTCTGTGGCCCATTGGAAGCTACAAACATCAGATTTGATTTGCTTTGTAAAATCCAGAGAACGTCTTCCTCCAGGTAGAGCAGTGTAAGTAGGATGCAAAGTACTGACATCTCCTAAGTCTCCTACGTCTTTTCTGGGTAGAATCTGGGCAAAATATGAAAAGAACAACCTTGAAAAGAAAAGAAAAGTAATAAAGTAACATTCAAAATGTAGCTGGCCAGGCGTAGTGGCTCACACTGGTAATCCCAGCACTTTGGGAGACCGGGGCGGGAGGATCACCTGAGGTCAAGAGTTCAAGACCAGCGTGACCAACATGGAGAAACCCCGTCTCTACTAAAAATACAAAATTAGGGCTGGGCGCGGTGGCTCACGCCTGTAATCCCAGCACTTTGGGAGGCCGAGGTGGGTGAATCACAAGGTCAGGAGTTGGAGACCAGCCTGACCAACATGGTGAAACCCTATCTCTACTAAAAATACAAAAATCAGCCCGGTGTGGTGGTGCGCGCCTGTAATCTCAGCTACTCAGGAGGCTGAGGCAAGAGGATTGCTTGAACCCGGGAGGCAGAGGTTGCACTGAGCTGAGATTGCGCCACTGTACTCCAGCCTGGGTGACAGAGCAAGACTCCATCTCAAAACAAAAACACAAAATTAGTCAGGCATGGTGGTGGGTGCCTGTAATCCCAGCTCCTCGGGAGGCTGAGGCAGGAGAATCGCTTGAACCCAGGAGGTAGAGGTTGCAGTGAGCCGAGATCGAGTCACTGAACTCCAGCCTGGGCAACAAGAGTAAAAACTAAATCTCAAAAATAAAAACCAAAGCGTATCATGTCCCAGCCTAGGCAATACAGTGAGATCCCATCTCTATAAAAAAATTTAAAAATCAAGCTGGGCATGGTGGCTCATGCCTGTAATCCCAGCACTTTGGGAGGCTGAGGTGGACAGATCACAAGGTCAGGAGTTCAAGACCACTCTGGCCAACATAGTGAAACCCCATCTCTACTAAAAAACACAAAAAATTAGCCAGGAATGGTGGTGGGTGCCTGTAGTCCCAGCTACTTGGGAGGTTGAGGCAGGAGAATCGTTTGAACCCAAGAGGCAGAGGTTGTAGTGAGCCAAGATTATGCCACTGCACTCCAGCCTGGGTGACAGAATGAGACTCTGTCTTAAAAAAAAAAAAAAAAAAATTAAAAATTAGCTAGGTGTGGTGGCACATGCCTATAGTCCCAGCTACTCAGGAGGCTGAGGTGGGAGGATCACTTGAGACCAGGAGTTGGAGATCAGCCTGGGCAACACAGTGAGACCCCATCTCTAAAAAAAAATATGTAAAAATTAGCTGGGTGTGGTGATATGTGCCTGAAGTCCCAGTTACTCAGGAGGCTGCGGCAGGAGGATCGCTTGAGCCCAGAAGGTCAAGGCTGCAGTGAACTACAATTGCACCACTGCACTCCAGCCAGGGTGACAAAGCAAGACCCTGACTTAAAAAAAAAATACACAGTGTAGATGTCAGGGAAAAGGCACAACATTATTCAATTTTATCCATTCCAAAGTTTTATCTATTTACGGGACAGAGAAAAACCCCAGCAAGTCCATCCACCAGCCACAGGGTCTCTGGTACGGCTTCCTCCTCCCTCTCCACCCTTCATCCTTATAAGGCAAGGACTAGGCAAGAGGGGTAAGGGTTGGTGTCTCCAAATCCCCTACAAACACCTCAAGAAAGAAAACCAGAAATACAGGAGGCTAGTCAACAGTGGACTCCTAGCTTTACTTTTATTTCCAATGGGTGCAAATACCTGAGACTTCCTCATTCGCTGCAAATGGTTAAGGGCCAAAGTCCCCTTGCAAGCTCAGCAAACGCCCCCGATGGCGTGAGCAAACAGAGCCGGCAGACACTACACACAGGAGTCCACTTGAAGGCGTGTCCCCATCCCAGCGGGTTCCCCCAGTGTCCAGCTCCAGCCTTTCCCTTCTGCTGTAAATATTCATTCTACTCATACCCGAAGGAAGGTGTCAGGCTACCCACTCTTCAGAGAAAATGGTACTCACTGAAACCATTCAAGACCAGGAATACAGCCTCCCTTCCCAAATGCTGGGAGGACAGGTTCCAGACACTCTGCTTGGAAGTAGTCAGGAGCCCTCATTCAAGCTAAGGAAGGCCTCAACTTCCTGGCATTACTAAGGTTCCAGGTCCAGGCCTGAGTCCCTCCAAACCCAAGCCACCCTGCAGGAGGAAGCTCTCTCTGGGGCTTCCCTAACCCACCCTGAATTCTGCAGGTTTTCTGTCTCTCTGGGCCAGTGAAAGTATGCAACATGAGGAGGTACGGCAGGCTGTCTCGAGGCTGGGGGCGGGCTAGGTGCAAAGTCCCCAGCAAGCCCTGGGCAAAGGCCACGGAGCAATGTCCTGGTTCCGCCCTGGCGAGGAAGGGTGCAGACTGTCTGCCGCTGCCCACCAGAGGGCACCATTGGCCCGTCAGCTTCCTGCCACTGGGAGTAACCAAAGATAACCTCCTGCAATCTTGGAATTTTCTAGCTGGGGAAGACAGGGGAGCCCCTGGCTCTGGGTGCGGTGGGGAAGTTTCAACCTTGAGAGAACAAGGCTGAGGTGGAGGAACACAGCAAGCTACTAGGAGGAACGCAGGTGGTCTGGGTACACACTATCACTTGAAGGTGCAACCCAAGGGTGACATGCAGGGCTCTGGAGAACCAGAGGGGTGCATGCCCTCACTTCCAGGGCCCTGTGCAAATGCAGCGCTGCATGCGCCCCCGTCTCTACCCCACAGCTGCGCCTGGTTGGAGCAACAGCGTGGAGCAGCTGTGGCTTTGGGCTGGGAGGCCACCCTGGGGCAGGTGGGCGGGCAGGCACAGCGCACCGGTGGCCAGAACAAGAGGAAGAGGCCCTTCCCGGGGCCCAGCAACCAACTGAGCGTAATCCTAGGACTGGTGGGAGCCGCTTGAATGTCAAGGTGCAGACACCCTCGGCCCACTGCTCCAAGGAGGAGGGGACTGAGAGGCCGAGGCCGGTTTGCTTGCATTCCAGGGCAAGTGCTGCAGCTGTGCCCCTCACATTCCTGTACCCACCCAGGGGCTCAGGGTGGAAGGAAACCTGGGTCCCCTTGTACTACAATGGGGGGATGTCCCTCAGACCGTGGCTCTGGGGACCCAGGCTGATCCACTGACACAAGGCACTCAATACCAGATTAAAGAGGATCAATTAAACCCTTGTGCCCCCACCCCTAGCTGCAGCACAGAGACAAGCCCCTTCCACTTCTTAGTGTGTGACAAAGACTATGAAGACCAGAGGCCTGAAGTTGGAAAGGTGCCAAGAGAGCTGAGCTAAAGGTCTATCTCTCTGAGGGGGAGGGAGGACCCAGAGCGATTCCATTCTCTCTTCCCAGGTTCTGAGGGCTTACAAACTTGTAAGGTGAATCCTGAGTCACCTGGACTCTGCTCAATGGCTGAATTGCTCGGATAGGCTGCTTAGCTGCTCTTGTGCCTCAGTTTCCTTTTCTGCCCAATAGGAATTCCAACATGATACTCACAGGATTGGGACTACATGAGAAAAATAGATATAAAATGCTGACTTGGAATAAAGTGCTGTGTGAATAGAGCACACAGGAAAGGGGAGTTGCTGAGTAGACACAAGCTTCTTCCTGGAGAGGGGTTGAGCCCCAGGAGGGGCAAGCAATCACCTCCCCATCGTGTCCAATCCCTGAGGGCAAAAGGCGCTGCCATCTAGTCCGGGATCAGCAGGAAGCAGGTAAATGTGGGCATGGACCAGCTTTCCCATCCCTTCCTGGAGTTTACAGGCTGCCCTGCCACACCAGCCCCAGTGCCAGGGCCCCTCGGCTCCTGCCCACCTCTGCCACTGTGGACTCCTCCACCAGCAGCCCCAGGCAGAACTCAAAGACGCAGGGTCCTGTGGCCCTTGCGTGGCCCTGATTTGCATTCTCGAGGCTTGGCCTGGGAGAGGCCCACAGTTAGAATAAGGTCTTTTCCAGCCGCTTACCCACCTTCTTCTGCAGGCCAGTTTCACTCAGCTTTTGTCACCCCAGGCAGGGAGCGGACAACGCAGCTTCCTTAGGAGCTGACAAGCCCAAGGAAGGAGCAGCAAACACTGCCCTGAAAGCTCTGGCACCAGGAGCAAGGGCTGCTGTAGCACAGGGGCCTTCTTGGCATCCCTGGGCCAGCTGTCCATGCCTGCCATCCCATAGGATACCCAGACTCCCAGAGAGACAAGTCCCCGCACAAGCCCAGCCTCCTGGCCTGTCTATCCTGTTGGGTCCAGAACTCTGGACAAGGGAGGTTCCCTGCCCCCTGCTGTCCACCTGGGCAGCCTTGGTAGCTTCAAGTGTCAGAGAAGTTGCCAGGCCTCCTCACAGCTGTCATGCTCAGGGATATAAGCAGTGAGCGGGGCTTGGCCCTTCCAAGGAAGGAGCTATGTAAACACCAGGACCAGCTCAGGGATGGTCTCATCTCAGCCCCTCCGGTGAGACTCTTCCAGATTAGGAAGGAGAACAGAACGGGAAGGCGGGTCTCCCCACTCCCCGCTCCCCTGGCCCCAAGTCCTCCTCCCCTCCCCCAGCCTGGAGCACTTGAGCAGTTAGAGCAGAGGTAATCTAATCCGCAGCGGGGTGCTTTCACTCGGTGAGTAAGTCCCCAGGAATGGGGAGCTGGGTATATTTATCCTGATAACCGTCCTTCCTCAGTAAGGACCAATCCACAATTAGGCCAGATCCACTCTGCCTCACCCACCCCCAGCCTAGGGACCTAGGGCCTGGACACTGAATAGGAACTCAATCTCCTTGAAGGGCCTTCCCTGCCAATTTAGGTTCTTGTCAACTGTCTCCTCTCCAAGAATTAAGCTCCAGAGAGCAGAGGCCTTGTCTGTCTTGTTCGATGCCATGTCCCTAGCAGCTAGAATAAATGGCTGAATGACAGAGGGGCTGTGAAGAGGAGGAGGATGGGGAAGCAGCAGTGAGCAGAGAAAACAGCCAGTGTGGAGGAGGGGAGCAGGGACGCCCTGATCCCAGGCCTGCAGATCAGTGAGGACCCATCAGTGGATCCTGTCATCTCTCTGGATGTCTTCTCTATCAAGAAAATGGGCAGAACCCAATTTGTCCCCATTCCTAGTAGCACATTCTGAGGAGGAGATAATATGATTATGGGTAAGATTTATACAGCACCTTTGAGCTCTTCTGAGTTAGTCTAAATCCAAGGTTCTGCTATTATCTGAATCCCAGACAGGAACTGCTCTCCTAAGAGGATGGATGAGAAACGATCAATACCATAGTGTCATTTAAATATTTAATAACCATGCCTGGAGGTTACAAAGACTCAGCCACCAATTCTCCTCTGCTGACTCATGCCTCACTCAACAGGAACTGCATTTTACCCTCACGGCCCTGAAGGAAGTGTGGGCTGGGGGGTGACACACAGGAAACCAGGGGAGAGTTTTCCAGTCAGATGCCAGGGGAGGAGGGGCTGGCCATTTGGATAAGGTGGTTCTTCCCTGGGTTTCCTACATGCGTAGCACAGGAGGGTGGCTTCCTGTCTGCTGACGAGCTCTTCCTCGAAGAGGCTGACACAACATGAGTGTGCACACAGGCTGGCTTTATTAGCTGCCTGGCTTGTGCCCAAGGTCACAGGGCACAGGTAACTGGAGACCCGAGAGAATAACGGCTGCTAGGCAACTCCAGAAGTCACCCTGAGCTCCAGCCAGAAGCCCAACTGTGCCAGGCCCATCTGCACCAGGCACCCACACAGGGCCCACCCATCAGGCTCCTGGCTGCCGCCGCTTCCCCATCAAACTGGGCTCCAGGAGCTTAAGCAACAGCAGATGAAACAACGAGGAGGCTGCCCAGGTTGACTCGGAGCACTTCTATGCATCTGCCTTGGGCTTCAGGCACAGGAGTTCAGGCCAGGCTGGCTGAACACCACAGTCTTTCTTTTTCCTTTTTTTTTTTTTTTTTGAGTTGAGGCTTGATCATAGCTCACTGCAGCCTAGAATTACTGGGCTCAAGGGATCTTCCTTCCTCAGCCTCCTGAGCAGCTAGGACTATAAGCACATGCCACCATACTCGGCTTTTTGCATTTTTTTTTTTTTTTTTGTAGAGACATGGTCTCGCTATATTGCCCAGGCTGGTCTTGAACTCCTGGCCTCAAGCCATCCTCCTGCCTGGGCCTTCCAAAGTGCTGAGATTACAGATGTGAGCCACTGTGCCTGGCCCCAGAGTCTCTTTCATATTGTAAATAACTCATCTCTCCTGTCCAGAATCATTGGGCCCCTCCCTCTTCCAGAGGTCCCAGAACATTATGAACACATTTCATTGGTCAGATGTCATCCACTTCTTTAGGTCACCCAGAGACACTAGACCTTTTAAGGTCAAGTCTAGGGCCCCATTCCAGACCCAACTCAGTTCCTTCAATGGGTAAAACCCAGATTCACATACAAAAGAGTCAGCCTCAAACCCAGGAGACTCATGAACTGGAAAGGTTCCTAGCTGTTCCAAATCTACCCTAGTCTATTCCTGCAATCTGGGCTCTTCCAGGCAAGCTGATCTGTTGCAGAGCAGGACGGCTCCTTGGGCCTCTCACCCCTGCTAATCACCAGCAGAGTTTAGGAGGGGCTCAAAATGAGTCATCGTCCCACAGAGACCCGAACAAAAAGTTCAAAAGTTTGCCTGTTCCTGAGATGAGCTGCAGTGTTTTTGTGATGTTTGTGGATTTCATAGCATTTCAAAACCCACTCTTTGCTGGTCGGGTTCTCTCTAACAGCCTGAGACAACCATGGAACTGACCAGTGCCTTCCCTTTTTTCAGGAGGCAAGGTCATTTCCCTCAAGCCAGCTCTCACTTGGCTAACTTCCCCAGTTCTCTTTCTAAGTCCCTTTAATAGGTCCCACATTTAGCTGGTCACCAAGTCACATCAAGTCTTCCTTCTCGGGGCCTCTCTCCCTGTCATCACTTGCCTCCCTTTCTTTTCATCGCACACAGCCAACCACTTGGACGAGTGTCCGAATCCATGCTCAGTGCCTTTCTGAACCTGACTGCAGCCCCTTGCCCAGTTTTCCCAATCTCACCCTTCCTGCAGACACCATCAGTCTGAATGTGGCTCCCAGCCCTTTTTGATGCATGCCTCACACTTCACTCTGGCCTCTCACTAGACTGCAGGCCCTCTGTGGGCAAGAATTTCCCCACTCTCCACAGCATGGATACCCTCATAGGCCTCTTTTTTGCTTTTGAAATGAAGTCTTGCTCTGTCACCCTGGCTGGAGTGCAGTGGCCCAATCTCGGCTCACTGCAGCCTCTATCTGCCAGGTTCAAACAATCCTCCTGCCTCCAATGCTGGAACTACAGGTACACACCACATCCGGCTAATTTTTGCATTTTCTTAGTAGAGTCCAGGTTTCACATGGTTGACCAGGCTGGTCTCGAACTCCTGACCTCAAGTCATCCACCCACCTCAGCATTTCAAAGTTACAAGCATGAGCCACTGTGCCCGGCCCTCACAGGCCTCTTAGAGGGGCTTCAAAGAATGTGTGCAGAGCAAGGAGCAGAGTTACAATACTCACCCACCGATGCCCTGTCTGCCTATAAAACAAGGTCAGAACTCCTGGGGATGGCATTCTGTCCTTGACCCTCTCAGAAGATGGCCCCAAACTGACCTTCACTGCCTCCTTGGCCTCACTGCAACCCACGTCTCCAGCCAAACTGCGCTCCCCCTTTCCTTTTTGCCAGTGTGCCTTTCTTTACAATACTGAATGTGCCCCACCACTACCTCTATCCTCTTTAACCTAGTTTGAGCCTCTCACACAAGGAGATCCATAACCCCAGGGAATAGATGGACGCCAGGGGTACAGGAAGCCACGTCAGGATAAACCCAGAACAGTGAGGATCAAATGTTCTCAGGGGCAAGAAATGTAAATTATCATCTTAAAACAAACAAGGCTACATTACAGAGTGAAATGCAAAATGCAAGTGAAATTGTAAGATAAAAAGAGAGGCTTCTTTTCCTTAGGAGAGAAAAAGAAAAAAAGAAAAAAAAAAAAGATAAAAAGAGAGGCTTCAAGGCCTGCACGGAGGCTTCTGCCTGTAATCCCAGCACTTTGGGAGGCCAAGGTAGGGGGATTGCTTGAGGGCAGGAGTTCAAAATCAGCTTGGCCAACATGGAGAAACCCCATCTCTACTAAAAATACAAAACTTAGCCCAGCATGGTGGTGCATGCCTGAGTCCCAGCCCCTTGGAAGGCTGAGGCAGAATTGCTTACACCCAGGAGGCAGAGGTTGCAGTGGACCGAGATTAAGCCACTGCACGCCAGCCTGGGCAACAGAGCAAAACTCTGTCTCAAAAAAAGAAAAATAAAAAAAAGACAAGAGGATGTTTTGCACATGCTCTTGAGGACTTTGGCAAACAATTTTAAGCAGCACCACAAAGTCCCCACTTCGACACATAAAGCCACCCCTGCCGATGTCACAGATTTGGCTGGTCAGGTGTCACTGGGAGCCGGGACAGTCACACAGTTCTTTGGACACCCTCCCCTGGCATCCCACCTGCATGGCACCATGGTAGAGTGGAAGGAATGGGCCATCTAAGGTGAGGAGGACGGGTTCAAATCCACCACTCATCAGCCTTTGTGACCAGTGACTAGATTCTGGGCTTTAGTTTACTCAGACACCTCATAGCACACATAGTGAGTAATGGATGAAAAAGTATGTGAAAGCCATCATGGCAACTGGGATAAAATAAACGTGAGCCTCCCACTATGACACACAGGAGACACTTAGTCAATAGATCCACATCACTGATTTTCATCTCCCTTAAGGCTGGCAGGGGGAGGAGTCGGAGCCAGGGACTGCAGCCAGGGATCCTGGGAGCTGTGACAGGTTGTCACTAACTCGGCCTTCTTGTTGAGCAAACCACTGACCTCACCCTCTGTGTCTCGGGTTCATTCCAAGTCCTCCTTGGAGAACATCAGCTGAGCCCAGGCGCCTCCAACTCACTGCCTAGCAAGGACAGAGGCAAGCGGGGAAGCTGCAGGGCCCCAGCGCCTCCACCCCCACCCCATCCCTACTGCTGCTGGGAAGTCACAGCTGTCTGAGAGGCCTGTGGCTTTGAACCCAGAATCACGACAATAGAAGGAACTGCCCAAGCTCCACAGCAGCTCCCAGAGGAACCCAGGAGAGAGCAGCCTCTGCTCCTGCCATGGAAGCTCTGATCCCAGCAGTGTCAAACAGGGGTCCAAAGATGGGGCTGCAAGGCCAGAGAGCAGCTCAGGAGGGGGTGAGGAGTGGAACAACCTTTCCTGAGCATCTACCGGGAGCCTGGCCTTGCAGCCCCATTTGTTGCCAGGGATTAGAATGCAGATGCCCAGAGCTGTCTCATGAGGCCCCACAAGGACAGCACTGCCTGACTGCAGAGCTCACCCATGTTCTTCCCAGGACGCCCCATAAGGAGAGGAATGATCGCTTTCAGCAGCTGTCCCTCCTTCTGCCGGTCACCACTCTCCATTCCCACGACACACACCCCCAGAGCCCTCAAAGGACTCCAAAAAGGCAGGCTGCTGGGTCCCGCTCCACGACTGCACACTCCAGGTCTCCTGTTCTCTTTCCCTTCTGCCTTCTCCTCACCCTTGGCCTCAGGAGGGGTCTTGAACCACAGAGGAGCTCCCAGTGGTGGTACAGGCAGCTCAAGAATTCAGAGAAGGCTGGAGCACTCCGTGTTCTGGCCGAACTTGTGGACGTGCAAGGTCAATGCACATAAGTGTCTTCCCCCTGTGCTGCACTGCTGGTGGTCCCATCTAAGCCCCAGGATGCAAAATGGGCCTGACCCAGGAACCAATCTCTGACCTCACAGAGATGACATTAGAATCATTAGGAGACACACAGGCAGACAGGGACTCCACTGTAGGCAACAAACCGGCCAATAGGGGACAGACAGCAAGACAGACAGCCTAGATTTTCCAACCCACAGTCAGCCTCGATGTTCCTTCAGTGGACAGCCACATGTCTCACCCAAGCACTTTTTATTTTTTGAGACGGAGTCTCGCTCTGTCGCCAGGCTGGAGGGCAGTGGCTCAATCTCGGCTCACTGCAACCTCTACCTCCCAAGTTTAAGAGATTCTTCTGCCTCAGCCTCCCAAGTAGCTGGGACTACAGATGTGCGCCAACACGCCTGGCTAATTTTTGTATTTTTAGTAGAGCCGGGGTTTCATCATGTTGGCCAGGATGGTCTCAATCTCTTGACCTCGTGATCCGCTCACCTTGGCTTCCCAAAGTGCTGGGATTACAGGCGTGCACCACCACGCCCAGCCCCAAGTATTTTTTCTACAGAGCAAAAAAGTAGGTAGTCCCATGTCTTGCCCTCTGTACTGCGGTTTTTGCCTACTCTGTGTCTGGGCACAAGAGAGATGTAGAGGGCATAGCACACTGGGGAAACACAAGCCTGAGCATAGAGCTGTCCTCAACCACCGGCTCTCGACCCTTGATGTGCAATCAATCAGCCATGAGGTGTGCCACCAGTCTTCGGCTAATCATCATACGGTATGGACATTTGTAACTGATTTTTTTTTTTTTTTTTTTTTGAGACAGGGGCTCTGTCACCCAGGCTGGAGGCTAGAGTGCAGTGGCACAATCACAGCTCACTGCAGCCTTGACCTCCCGGACTCAAGCTATCCTCCCACCTCAGCCTCCTGAATAGCTGGAACTATAGGTGTGTGCCACCATGCCCAGCTGATCTTTTAATTTTCTAATTTTTATTTATTTATTTATTTATTTGAGACAAGGTCTTACTCTATCACCCAGGCTGGAGTGCAGTGGTGTGATCGTAGCTCACTGTAGCCTCAAACTCCTGGGCTCAAGTGATCCTCCCACCTCAGCCTCCCAGTCTGGGGGGATTACAGGTACATGCAACCACACTTGGCTAATTTTTCTATTTTGTGTGGAGACAGGGTCTCAGTATGTTGCCAGGGCTGGCCTGGAACTCCTGGGCTCAAGTGATCTTCCTGCCTCAGCCTCTCAAAGTGCTGGGATTATAGGCGTGAGCCACTGTGCCTGACCATTGCTTATGTATTTATTTATTTATTGAGACAGACTCTTGCTTCTGTTGCCCAGGCTGGGGTAAATTGGCATGATCATGATTCACTCCTATCTCTGCCTCTGGGGTTCAAGTAATTCTTGTGCCTCAGCCTCCCAAGTAGGTGGAATTACAAGTATGTGCCAATACGCCCCGCTAATTTTTGCATTTTTAGTAGAGATCGGGTTTCATCAGGTTGGCCAGGCTGATCTCAAGCTCCTGCTGGCCATTGCTTTTACTTTTGAGAAAATAAACCGAAATGGGTTCAGGATGACTCCATGACCATCAGCCCCACCCACATGTGTTCCAATTCGTCTACTTGAGTGAGAGAAAGGGCTAAAAAGTGCACAGAATGCCAGACACACCCTCGGTGTCATCTGAAGGCTATGTCCTGGCAGCGTACCATTTGAAACCACTATCATAGATGGTCACGAGCTCTGAGAAGTAGGGGAAGGGAAGGGAGGGGAGTCCGGCCAGCTGCCCCCAGAGTGCTCCCCAAGTTGACCCTCAGTGACCTTTTTGTCTCCCTAGGAGCATCTACATCATCCAGCCCTGGGTCTTCGTGGGCTCACGAGCTTTGGAAGCCATCTGCTGATTTCAGGGCTCTAGGAAATGCTGGGGCCCACTGACAGCTGGTGTCACCACAGACAGTTGGCACCTCCTGAATAAGGAGTTGTCTCAGGAGGGCCCATCCGATGCACAGAAGCTCCAAGTCTTGTCTCAGTCTCCCGACCCCACTGAGCTTTGTAGGCTCCCCAGGCACAATGGCAGGCAGCAGGCATCACAGAGCTACAGAGGAGGAATGCCCCCAGCCACTGTCCTGAAGAGGGCAAGGCCAATTTCTCCGGAGGCCCAGAGCCTGGCCAACTCTCCACATGGGGAAATGTACCTCTTCCTGGACAGAGCGGAAGCAGATGGAGGCTGCAGAGTCACACTGGGAAACCACAATAGAAAAAGCGGACAGAAGCTATTTTCCTGAAACAAAAAGCACGCAGGGAGACCTCTGCGCTTTCAGTCTGGCTGGCAGAGTTCACATGTAGAGACACCAAGGTGCAGGGGAGAGGGAGAGGGTGGGAACAGAACTCAAATGAGACCATGTAGTTGGTCTGCAAGAAGCTCACCAACCCCAAAGCTGAGGAAGCAGGTCAAGCAGACACGCCAAGCTTCACGGGTGAACCGGACGGAGGTGGGTATGCAGCACAGAGGGTTCCAGGGCTCCCACCAGGCTTGGCTGGCCTGGCCTGCCTCCACTGTGCCCGGCTGGCTATGCCAGGGGTTGATGGGGGAGGGGGTACATACCTTACCCTTGGTTTAGATTTTATTGCAGGAGACACTCTGGGGTTCCACAAATCCAGCCCAGCAGAGCCAGATGGCGACTGCGGTACATGGCCGCAACGCCCAGAAACATCACACAGAAAGTCCCCAGGTACATACATGGAGCATTCCAGAAGTTTGTTTGGAAATTGGGTTTTGAGCCATGGAGAATGTCTTCTAACAGAAATGATATTCTGAGGGGAGACCTGGGTGACTGTTCAGGTAGACCACTGACATCACTAGCCCCAGCGGACGCTAGGTTCTGCAGTGTCTGGAGAGACTGCTCTCTTGCTGTGAGGTGCCAGGATGGGGGCCACCCGGGGGTGAACCCCATCATTCATTCCTCTTTCACACAGTACCTTCTCTGTGCCTGGCTATGTATGGGGGCACAGCTGCCCTTGGACGCTCCTAGGCTAAACTTCCCAAGGACAGGAAATCCTGGGCTTCTCTCCCTAACAACTATACTGCAACACAGGGAGCTTTATGGTCAACTAGGGAACCTCTGATGGGAACCAAATTATCAGGTGGGGCTGCTCCTTCTCCTCCTGACCATCTTTATGTCCAGACAGGAAATGGTCACCAAAAAAGCCAGGGAGCTAAGCAAGTGCCTGTCCCACTACTGCCCTTTGGTGCCATTTGTTTCTCCTTTTTAAAGGGTGGAAGTTTCTGCCAGGCGTGGTGACTCATGTCTGTAATGCCAGCACTTTGGGAGGCTAAGGCCGATGGATCACCTGAGGTCAGGAGTTCGAAACCAGGCTGGCCAATGCAGTGAAACCCTGCCTCTACTAAAAATACAAAAACAAATTAGCCAGGCATGGTAGCAGGCGCCTGTAATCCCAGCTACTTGGAAGGCTGAGGCAGGAGAATAGCTTGAACCCAGGAGGTGGAGGTTGCAGTGACCTGAGATCACATCACTGCACTCCAGCCTGGGTGCCAGAGAGAGACTCCGTCTCAAAAATAAATAAAATAAAATAAAATAAAAAATCTGAGCTAATCTGAATACACTGAGAGATTTCACATGAAGCCAGGATTTCTGGCTTCCCAGGAACGGAAGAGCTAGCTAGCAACACCGGTCTACTTGGCACCTTCTTTGGAAGCAGCATGAAATCTTGCTCCATTTCAGCAGAACTTTGAGTCTCATCGATGTCAAAAAAATAAATAAATAAAAAAGAAATCTAGCTCCCTTTCCTTTGCCCATTTCATCCATTCACATTACCTGCCTCTCCACGCAGATGAGTGAGTATGCAACAGAAATGTAACACAGATTTTGTAGCTGAACTACATGGTTTCAAGTCCCAGCTCTGCCACTTGCTGGCACAACAACTCTGAGCTCAGTTTCCTCATCTATAGAACGGGTATAATAGCCTCCCCTTACATAATGGGATTGTGAGATTCCCAAGCCTCACTCAAGCCATTTAGAGGAACAAATAAGATAATCGTAAAGCAGGCCTGGCAGCATATCACAAGCACAGCCACGCATATCATTAGTGCCTATCTCACCAGGTGACAGGTGACAGATGGGGGACAGTTGCTGTCCCACCCACAAAGCTGACATCCCTGATGGCCCCACCAGAGCAGATGCATGCCCAGCACTGCAAGCCATGAGCAACTGCAGAGAAGGTGCTCTGACAGGTGTCAGTTAGGCAGCCTGACCTTTCCACAGTGCCTGCAGAGTCATTTGTTAGGACACCGGGACCAGACCATCAGACTGTAAACAAGAACTGGGCTAAAAAGCAGAGAAGCTTTGCAGGCCCCAACCAAAACAGCAATCTTTCTCCCTGGCTTTGAAGCCATTCCCAAGTTCAAAGGGTCACCAAGCAGATGCATCTGGAGGCCCCTGCACTTGTGGTGTGGGAAGCTCAGTGCACAAGCCAACAGAAAGAAGGGCACTGCCGATCCTCCCAGGAGTCCAGTCCAAAGGCCAGCATCGCAGCCCTGCAGTGTTCCCCACAATGTGAGTGCCGAGAAAGGAGTCCAGGATGGCCCTTCCGAGGTCTCCACCTCCTAACTCTGCCAGATCGTTCAGCCACTGGAGCGTCGACACTGACCCACCCAGGACTGACTCCAGAGGCCCTGAGTGTCAGGCATCACAGTGTCCACCCACCCAGGGTGGTCTGCACCTGGCCCCACAATCCACCCTCTTCCTACTGGCTCAGTTTAGCTCCCCATCCCTGGGGCAAAAGTATTCCACATTCTCTTCTCTTCCCTTTCAAAGGGAAAGGGAGGAAGAGAGCCCCAGAGGAAGCTAAACTTACATCAGAAGTCTGAATCGGGCATCCAGAGATGACTCTCCAGGGGATCTGTGGACCATCTGAAATCAGACACAAAGCGTCCACGCATGTCCTTACTATGCTACTCTCGGGAGAGAGATCCCAATAGTCATGGTTCAAAGGGGTTGGGAACCTGAATGAAACCACTGCCCTGGGCAGGCCTGACAGTCCACCACCCTGCCCCTCTCAGCTCACAGCTTGGTCCCTTGAAGACAAGTCTGGTCACTTGGGGCTGAAGCAGCTTCATCTTCACCTCAATCCCAGGTGATCAGAATTTCTGGAATGGGACCTGCCTGGGCACTGACCCAGGAAGCACACTCCAGCAAAGCCACCATAGCTCAGGAGGCACAAAACAGATGTGGTCTTGCTTGGGCATCCAAGGCAGAGCCACCTGCACCTGCCTCACGTGCCTCCTCTAAGACCCTCCCTACAACGCTCTCACTGGGACAGCCTGCCTTTACTAGTCATGGCTCCAATCACGTTCACAAACACATATTGTGCAGGGGCACTAAGCTGGGCATGGGAGGGACAAAGATACAATGCCGTTCCCAGGGGAGCACTGACTAGTGGAAGACTGTCATAAATGAGGGGCAGAAGGCCCTGAAAGCAGCAGTGGGCCAGGAGGAAAGAGGATGGGCTTGCCAGACAGAGGTGGAAAACAGCCTGGGATAGTGCCCAGACAGAGGGGATTGGAGCTCAGAGTGCAAGTCCCAGCTTGGTGGACGAGGAGTCAAGGGCCCAGGGCCCGCTGGGGAGTCTGGACTTACAAGGGCAAGCCATGGAAGGAAGGCGGTCGGCAGCGGAATGGCAGGACCAGGCTTGCGCTTTAGATCACTCGGGCAGGGGAGATCGGAGAGAGGAAGTGCTCAGCTGGAGGGAGACCAAGAGTTGCAATGCTCTACCTGAAACCAGGTAAACTCAGTTACCTGAGTGGATGTGGAGAAAAAGGGAAGAGTGCAGGATGCCTCCCATGTTTGTTTCCTGCAGGAGGGGTGGAACAGCCAGATGAGACAGGGAAGAAGGTCTGTGGCAGGGGTCAGGTGATGACAGCAACAAGGATCAGGAGTCAGACCAAGGACAGGCAGAGCCACAGGGTTCCCTGAGCCAGGGTCCAAGTACTTTCTTTCTCTGGCCAAGGAACCTATATAAGTAACAGTTTGGAAAATGATATGGTACCCTTCTCCTGAACACAAGTCGTTCTCCCTGTCTGTCCTTGGGAGAACCTCAGGAAGTTGCATGCAGCCTGCTCTGAGAATTCTCAGAGTGCTCAGGAAGACTATGGGCTCTCTTCCTCTGCCCGCTTCCATCTGCACTGAATCTGCCTCTGAAAATCAAATACAAAGCCAGTCTCATCTCTGACAGCCCTCCTCCAGGAAGAAGAGGGGTCAGGCTAAGCAAGTTATCAGAAGAACCAGATCCTTCCTGCCACATAAGCATGCGGCTCACCACTGGGGCCAGAGGGCACAGGACACAATCTCAGGCCTAGGACACAATCTCTGGCCCCAAACCCTCATGGAAATGCCCTTCAGAACTGACCCATGGTCCCAGCCCCAGCTGACCACAGAGAGACTTTGCACAGACAAAGCTCATCTCATGGCCAAGTGTGATGACTCATGCCTGTAATCCCAGCACTTTGGAAGGCTGAGACGGGTGGATCACCTGAGATCAGGAGTTCGAGTCCAGCCTGGCCAACATGGAGAAACCCTGCCTCTACTAAAAATACAAAAATTAGCCAGGTGTGGTGGTGTATGCCTGCAATCCCAGCTACTCAGGAGGCTGAGGCAGGAGAATCACTTGAACCTGGGAGGCAGAGGTTGCAGTGAGCTGAGATCATGCCACTGCACTCTAGTCTGGGCAACAGAGTGTCCAGCTCAAAAAAAAAAACAAGAAAAGAAAGCTCATCTCACTGTAGGATAACAGATGCCCCAAAGGCCAGTCCCATCTCCGCTTTCACAGCAAGGCTACCCCCAAAAGGTCATTCCAATGAGGATGTAAAGCCTAATGACTGGCCTTGGCCTTGTGGCTCAGGATAACTTTGATTAGCTTGAAAGATCCAACGAGATGCAGGCACCCAATCACTGCCAATGAACTTAACACACATGCTTGCCCACACGCACATCCTCCCTCCATACTGCACAAGCTATTCCCGCTCCCTAGACCACTCTCCTCCCTCTTTACCAGGCTAAATCCTTTCTAATCCCTTGAGACTCATAATACCTTAGTTTATCTTCTTCAACAAGAGGATAAAGGATCCATCCTGCCCTACCTAACGAAAAAGCAACATGTTGTTTTTATGCTGGGAAGGCCTCTTTCCAAAATCTTATTATAGAATGACCATTTAAGTAAAGGACAAAGGCCGGGGGCTTTTCTAAATGTTGAGGTTCTATTTAAAAATACAGCATAGGAAGTGACTCTGGTAAAAATAAAAAGAAAAAAAAATAAAATAAAAATACAACAAAGGGCTGGGCACAGTGGCTCATTCCTGCAATCCAAGCATTTTGGGAGGCCAAGGCAGGACGATTGCTTGAGGCCAGGAATTTGAGACCAGACTGGGCAACCGAGCAAGACCCTGTCTCTACAAAAAATTTTTAAAAATGAACGAGGTGTCATAGCACACAACTGTAATTCCAATTACTTAGGAAGCTGAGGCTGGAAGATCGATTGAGCCCAGGTGTTTGAAGCTGCAAGTGAGCTATGATGGCGCCACTGCACTCCAGCCTGGGCAACAGAGAAAACCTCTCTCTTAAAACACACACACAAAACAGAGTTAGTTTAGGGTACTACTTCCTCCAGGAAGCCCTCCTTGACCTTATTATCCTACAAAGGGTTTGAGGCTCCATTCCTTTGAGTTCCCAAAGCACTATGCACTTCTCCTATGAGAACACTTATCAAGCTGGTAGGAACTATCTAAGGGGCCATGTCTCACAGCCTAGGAACAGCACAGTATGGGTAGGGAGTATGCCTATATTCATCTTCACCTGAGCACTAAGCAGAGCCTAGCACATAATGGGCACTCCCTGGATGATACCGAACAAATCAATCAATGACCTGCACCAAGCCAGTCTGTTGCTGAGATCAGCCTCATCACTTCAGCTCATGCCACCTCCCAGTCCTCCCTAAGAGCTCACTATATGCGAAGTCCAGTGAGGGAGAGTAATACAGGAGCACAGGGCCCAAGTCCTTCCTACTCCATCCTAGAGTGACCCATCTACTGTGATCTAGTTGCCACCACCCCACCCCAACCAGCAAAACTCCTACTCTAAAATAAAAAAAAATTTTTTTTTAAATCAAAGGAATAGTCAGCAAGACTTTGTGGCTGGAGCATAGCCCCTTGTGGGAACTTAAACTCACTGGGTGGCCTATCTGTCTTCCTTTGTGGGTGGGGAAGGGGAGCTCTGTTAGGTGGGCTTGGTGCATAGGA
Organism: Cheracebus regulus; assembly: GCA_963574635.1. Lineage (NCBI taxonomy): Eukaryota > Metazoa > Chordata > Mammalia > Primates > Pitheciidae > Cheracebus > Cheracebus regulus. Next base: position 32,603 of record CAUYQU010070366.1, on the reverse strand, counting down.
ATGAGGAACTGGGAGGGAGTCGGGGCCTGGGACTGGGTGACTCTTTGGCTTGGTGCTGGGGAAGTCGGAGGAGGGGTATCACCTAACAACAGAGCACGAAGGAACAGGAGTGTGGCAGCCCTGAGTCCTGCAGATCTGGTCACACCTCTCCCCATGGAGCAGAGAAGGCCGGGGACGTGAGCTGGAATGTGCAGATTTTCTCAAACGTGTACCACTGGAATGTGTCAGCAACACCAAGCGTGGGGCTGTGGAGCCCAGAGAGACTGACAGCATCGTTGATTATCACGACTGAACCACAGATGGGATGAGCCACGAAGCACGCACAAATGAGTGAGGCTGAGGGAGTTCACAGGCAGGGAAACCAGCCAGGGAGGAAGAAAACAACACGTTCTCAGAGGAGACATGGAAAAGGAGGGGAAGAAAAAAAAACGATGTTTTCCCGACATTTTTGTTAACTTCTTCAGACTTTAAAAGACCCTTTCAAAAAAAGAATGCTAGAAATATTATAGTAAATTTGTGGATAAATATAAAAGGTGGACAACATAGTACAGGTTTCATAATATATGTAGAGTAAAATTATGATAACACAAAAGATGGGAGGGGGAAATGGAAATATACTGTTCTTACATTATATGTGAAATGGCATGGTAGGATTTGAAGGAAGATTGTGATTAATTTAAATCTGCAAACCATAGAGTGACCACTAAAATAATCAAACCAACGAAGTATAGCTAAATAATCACAGAGCGGAAATAAAACAGAATCCTAAAAAATACTAAATGAATCTAAAAGAAGGAAAGAGGCCAGACCCAGTGGCTCACACCTGTAATCCCAGCACATTGGGAGGCCAAGGCAGGAGGACTGCTTGAGGCCAGGAGTTAGAGACCAGCCGGGACAACACAGTGAGATTCCACCTCTATAAAAATAAAAATAAGCCAGATGTGGTGGCTCATTCCGGTAATCCCAGCACTTTGGGAGGCCAAAGTGGGTGGATCACCTGAGGTCAGGAGTTCAAGACTAGCCTGGCCAACATGGTGAAACCCCATCTCAACTAAAAATACAAAAAAATTATCTGGGCATGGTGGCAGGTGTCTGTAATCCCAGCTACTTCAGGAGACTAAAGCCGGAGAGTCGCTTGAACCCTGGAGGTGGAGGTTGTAGTGAGCTGAGATCACACCACTGCACTCCAGCCTGGGCTACAAGAGTGAAACTCTGTCTCAAAAAAATAAAAATAAAAAATTAGGCTGGGCACAGTGGCTCACGCTCATAATCCCAGCACGTGAGGAGACTGAGGGGGGCAGATCACTTGAGGTCAGGAGTTCGAGTCCAGCCTGGCCAACATGGTAAAACCCCATCTCAACTAAAAATACAAAAATTACCCGGGCATGGTAGAGCATGCCTGTAATCCCAGTTCCTCCAGAGGCTGAGGCATGAGAATCACTTGAACCTGGGAGGCAGAGGTTGCAGTGAGTGAAGATCCCGCCACTCCAGCCTCGGCGACAGAAAAACACACCATCTCAAAAAAAAAAAAAAAAAATGGAAAATTCATCCGGGCATGTTAGCACATGCCTGTAATCCTAGCTACTCAAGAGGCTGTAGTGAGCCATGATTGCACCACTGCACTTCAGCCCGGGTAACAGCAAGACCCTATCTCTACAAAAAAATAAAAAGGCTGGAAAAGAAGAAAAAATAAAGAACAGACAGCACAAATGGAAAATGAATGGCAAGATGACAGACTTCAATTAACCACATTGATAATTACTTTAAAATTTAAAAGGTTTATATACTCCAATTAAAAGGCAGAGACTGTCAGACTGAGTGGAAATGCAGTATTTAATACATGCTGTCTACAAGAAACACACTTTACAAATAAAGACACAGATAGATTCAGAGTAAAGCAATGGGGAAAAATACACCATGCAAACACTAATACCAAGGAAGGCAGAGTGGCCCTTTGAGGAAGTCAGCTGGCAGCTGCCACAAGGCTCTGGTGTGCCTGTGCCTGCTTCCGACTTGCCACGTTTGCCCTCACCCCAGAACAAGTCAGCTGGGAAGCCACACCATAGCTATGGCTTTCAAAGCCATCCGTGGAACTAGAAGTGGTGATTATTCAAATCAGAATTAACCTAACCTGCCACAACATCAAAATCCCTGGAGAAGGTGTGTGCTGACTTGATCAGAAGCACAAAGGAAAAGAATCTCAAAGTGTAGGATCAGTTCAGATGCCTACCAAGACTCTGAGAATCACGATTTAAATAATGCCTCATGGTGAAGGTTCTAGGACAAGGGATCATTTCCAGATGATAATCTGCAAGTGACTCACTGACCCGGACACTCCTCCCGAGATTGCTAAGCAGATTACGTCCATCTGTACTGAGCTGAGATTCAAGGTTAAAGTCATCACTGCAGATGTTTCAAGCAACTATTTTATTAAACAGAATAGCAGTTGTTTAAAGAAAAAAAGAAGCTGGATGCGGTGGCTTATGCCTGTAATCCCAGCACTTTGGGAGGCTGAGGTGGGTGGATCACCTGAGGTCAGGAGTTTGAGACCAGCCTGGTCAACATAGTGAAACCCCATCTCTACTAAAAATACAAAAAATTAGCTGGGCGTGACGGTGGGTGCTTGTAATCCCAGCTACTAGGGAGGCTGAGGCAGGAGAATCACTTGAACCCAGAAGGTAGAGGTTGTGGTGAGCCAAGATTGCGCCATTGCACTCCAGCCTGGGCAACAAGAGCAAAATTCTATCTCCAAAAAAAAGGAAAAAGAAAAAAAGAAAGGGCCAGGCGTGGTGGCTCATGTCTGTAATCTCAGCACTTTGGGAGGCTGAGGCGGGTGGATCACGAGGGCAGGAGTTGGAGACCAGCCTGATCAATATGGAGAAACCCTATCTCTACTAAAAATACAAAATTAGCCGGGTGTGGTACACGCCTGTAATCCCAGCTACTCAGGAGGCTGAGGCAGGAGAATCGCTTGAATCCAGTAGGCAGAGGTTGCAGTGAGCCGAGATCCCGCCATTGCACTCCAGCCTGGTCAACAAGAGCAAAACTTCATCTCAAAAAATAAAAAAAGAAAGGAAAAAAGTTGAAGTACCTCTGTTAATACCAACAAGGCAGACTTCCAGACAGGAATATAACCAGAGGTAAAGAGGGACATTTCATAAAGATAAGAATCAACCTGTGATGAAGACTTAATCATCCTAAATGTATACGAAAGAGCTCTAAAGTAGATAAAGCAAAAATGGACAAAATTGGGAAAAGACAAAAAAAAGCGACAAATCCACAATCCTAGCTGGAAATGAGATTTTGACTGTCCAGTTGAGAAAGCTCAATAATTGAGAAAAAGCTTTTCCAAAGGAAGCCAGGGGAAGATAAAAGCAAATAACCCGAGAGGTGGAAAGAAGGAGGGCAGCGGGCTGACAGACTGCTGGTCTGGGGAACCCCAAGCCTTTGCTCACACGGAAGAAGAGGGGGCTGGAGGATGGCCACAGAGCAGGAAATGCTCCCTCCTCTCTGCACAGCCCACAGACCTTCCCTAGAGGGAAGCACACCAGCTCACACCACACTTCTCCCTTCTCCTGGGGTCATTTTCAGTCCCTGCTAACCCTGGGTAGGGGTCAGTGTTCAACAGCCCCCACTGTCCTCGGCATACACCCGGTTGATTGTTTCCTCAATTACTGCACCCCCAAGCACAGCATATACCATCCACAGATGATTTTCTCTCTCTCTCTCGCTCTTTCACACACACACACACACACACACACACACACACACACACACACACACACACACACACACACACACACACCAGACTGTCCCCTTCTCTTCCTTCCTCCCCAGTGGCACCACGTGGCATCACCTTCACTGGCAAGCAGGAATCAGAACAGAGTCTACAATGAGAGCAAGGGCTGTATGGGATAGTCACTGAATCCAATCCCAGCTCTGCCACTTACCAGCAACTCACCTGGGGCAAGTCGCTTACCTCTGTGCTTTGATGTCCTTACCTAGAAACCTACTTCAGAGGGCTGCTGTGAGGAAATGATAAGGGAAGGTAAAGGAGGTATTTAGAACAGCACCTGCCACAGAGTAACACTATATTAATGATGGTAGCTATGGCTAGGCACGGTGGCTCACTTCTGTAATCCCAGAACTTTGGGAGGCTGAGGTAGGTGGATCACCTGAGGTCAGGAGTTCAAGACCAGCCTGGCCAACATGGTGAAACTCTGTCTCTACTAAAAATATAAAAATTAGCCAGGTGTGGTGGCAGGCACCTGTAATCCCAGCTATTCTGGAGGCTGAGACAGAATCGCTTGAACCTGGAAGGCAGAGGTTGCGGTGAGCCGAGATCACACCACTGTACTCCAAACTGGGCAACAGACTGAGACTCTGTCTCAAAAAAAAAAAAATGCTGGCAGTTATGATTCCAATTATATAAACATATATGTACCAAAAAGATTTTACAGAAATACATTAAGATATTAATTGTGGTCATCTCTAGATGCTTCTATAAGCTTTCATTATTTTCTTCCTTGGGTATCTCTGTAGTTTTCAATTTCTGTTTTTTGTTTTGTTTTAGACAAGGTCTTGCTCTGTTGCACAGGCTGGAGTGCAGTGGTGCAATCATGGCTCACTGCAGCCTCGACCTCCTGAACTCAGGCAATCCTCCCACCTCAGTCTCCTGAGGTACCCCATGCGCATGCCATCACACCCTGCTATTTTCTTTTACTTTTTTCTAAAGACAAGGTCTTGCTATGTTGCCTAGGCTAATTATCTTTTTTTTTTTTTTTTTTTTTTTTTAGACGAAGTTTCGCTCTAGTCGCCCAGGCTGGAGTGCAATGGCTCGATCTCGGCTCACTGCAACCTCTGCCTCCTGGGTTTAAGTGATGCTCCTCCCTCAGCCTCCCAAATAACTGGGATTACAGGCATGTGCCACCACGCCCAGCTAATTTTGTATTTTTAGTAGAGACAGGTTTCTCCATGTTGATCAGGCTGGTCTCAAACTCCCAACCTCAAGTGATCCACTTGCCTCAGCCTCTAAAAGTGCTGGAATTCCAGGCGTGAGACACAGGGCCTGGCCTGCCCAGTCTAGTTTTCAAATTTTCTTTTTTTTTTTTCGAGACAGAGTTTTTGCTCTGGTTACCCAGGCTGGAGTGCAACGGCGCAATCTCGGCTCACCACAACCTCCGCCTCCTGGGTTCAAGCAATTCTCCTGCCCCAGCCTCCTGAGTAGCTGGGACTACAGGCATGCGCCACCATGTCCAGCTAATTTTTGTATTTTTAGTAGAGATGGGGTTTCACCATGTTGACCAGGATGGTCTTGATCTCTTGACCTCATGATCTACCCACCTCGGCCTCCCAAAGTACTGGGATTATAGGCGTGAGCCACCGCACCCGGCCCTAGTTTTCAAATTTTCTACAATGAACATGTATAACACTGATAATCAGTTTCTAAAAACCAGTAAAATATTTAAAAAAACACAAATATAATCAGCCCATTTAATAGACATTTATAACAAAACACAAAAATAAATTTTAAAAACTGTGAAGATATTTAAGCCCAATTGCTTCTTGGCCTTTTGGCTAAGATCAAGTGTATTTAAGCCCAAAAGAATTGAAAACAGGTATTCAAATAAATACCTGTACACAAAGGTTCACAGCAGCACTATTCGCAATAGACAAAAGTTGGAAACAACCCAAAATACCCATCAACAGATGAATGGACAAACAAAACGTGGCACACAGAAATAATGGGATATTATACAGCCATAAAAATGAAGTATTAATATGTGTTACAAATTGGATGAATCTCAAAAACATTACGCTAAGTGAAAGAAGCCAGTCACAAAAGGTCACATATTATATGATTCTACTTTCAAGATGGAAAGTAGAGTAGTAGGGGGAAGTGATAATGGAGAGTGATGAAATGTTTTAGAACTAGATAGAGATAAGAGTTGCACAACATTGTGAAACTACTCAATGCCACTTAACTGGCATTTAAAATGGTTTTGTGGGCCAGGCACGGTGGCTCATGCCTGTAATCCTAGCACTTTGAGAGGCCGGGACAGGTGGATCACCTGAGGTCAGGAGTTTGAGACCAGCCTGGTCAACATGGCAAAACCCCGTCTCTACTAAAAATACAAAAATTAGCCAGGCATGGTGGCATACGCCTGTAATGCCAACTACTCTGGAGGCTGGGGAAGGAGAATCGCTTGAACCCGGGAGGTGGAGGTTGCAGTGAGCCGAGATCCCGCCACTGCACTCCAGTCTGTGCAACAGGAGTGAGACTCTATCTCAAAAAAATAAATAAATAGGCTGGGTGCTGTGGCTCACACCCGTAATCCTAGCTCTTCGGGAGGCCGAGGCCGGTGGATCATGAGGTCAAGAGATCGAGACCATCCTGGCCAGCATGGTGAAACCCCATCTCTATTAAAAATATGAAAATTAGCCGGGAGTGGTGGTGCATGGTAGTCTCAGCTACTTGGGAGGCTGAGGCAGGAGAATCACTTGAACCTGGGAGGCGGAGGTTGCACTGAGCCGAGATTATGCCGCTGCACTCCAGCCTGGGTAACAGAGCAAGACTCGCCATCTCAAAAAAATAAAAAATAAATAAATAAAATGGTTTTGTGGGCTGGGTGTTGTGGCTCATGCCTGTAATCCTAGCACTTTGGGAGGCCGAGGTGGGAAGAAAGCCTGAGCCCAGGAGTTCAAGACCAGCCTAGGCAACATAATGAGACCTTGTCTCTACAAATGATACAGAAAGTATCTAGGTTTAGTGGTGCACATCTGTGGTCCCAGCTGAGGTGGGAGAATCATATGAGCCTGGGAAGTCAAGGCTGCAGTGAGCTGAGATCATACCACTGCACTCTAGCCTGGGTGACAGAGTGAGACCCTGTCTCAGTAATAATGATAATTAAACAATTTTCTATCTTTTTTTAAGAGATAGATGGGGTCTCACTATGTTACCCTGACTGGACTTGAACTCCCAGGCTCAAGGGATCCTCCCATCTTATGCTTCCACATAGCTAAGACTACAGTCAGGTGCTACTATGCCCACTTTAAAATTGTTTTGAATTGTACACTTTAAAATGGTTAATTTGGGCCAGACACAGTGGCTCACGCCTGTGATCCCAACACTTTGGAAGCTAAAGCAGGCAAATCACTTGAAGCCAGAAGTTTGAGACTAGCCTGGCCAATATGGTGAAACCCTATCTCTACTGAAAATACAAAAAATTAGTCAGGCATGCTGGCACATGCCTGTAATCCTAGCTATTTGGTAGGCCGAGGCACAAGAATCACTTGAACCTGGGAGGCAGAGGTTACAGTGAGCCAAGACTGTACCATGACACTCCGGCCTGGTCAACAGTCAGACTCTGTCTCAAGAAGTATATATATATATATATATATAAAATTTTAATAAAATAGTTAATTTTACACCTTGAATTTCACCTTAGTTTTTAAAAAAAATAATGATGAAGAGTATGCATATCATATCCATGCATATATATATATATATATATATATATATGCATAGAAAATGGTTGGGAAAGATGTACACCAAACTATTGACAATATTATACCTGGTAGAGGAAAGGAAGAAGGAACTTTTGCTTCTGTAGCTTTTTTTTTTTTTTTTTTTTTTACAATAAGCATGTATCTTCTTTGACATAAAAACTTTCATAAACATAGGTTGGGCGTGGTGGAAGCAGGAGGATCACTTGAACCCAGGAGTTTGAGACCAGCCTGGGTAACATGGCAAAACCGTGTCTCTACAAGTAATACAAAAATTAGCTGGGCATGGTGGTACCTGTCTATAGTCTCAGCTACTCGGGAGGTTAAGGTGGGAGGATCACCTAGGCCTGGGAGGCTGAGGCTGCAGTGAGCCAAGATGGTGCCACCGCACTCCAGCCAGGGTGACAGAGCAAGACACTGTCTCAAAAAAAAAAAGAAGTTAAAAAAAAAAAAAGCTTTCATAAAAGCAAATCAGATACAAAACGACATGAGAAAGATCCCTAGGCAAAAATGAAGTTTTGAGGCCACATCATGGCAGGCATGTTCTAGAAACGAAAAAAACCAGGACTCCAGATTTCCCAAAAAAGGGCTAGAAAGAGGAAAAGGCTTACTCTGTTACGTTTCTGGACAAGTGCTCTCTCCTAGGGAAATGAGGAGGTTGAACCTGATAAGCAATTTTCAAACATGTGTTTTGGTGTTTTTTTAGAGACAAGGTCTTGCTCTGTTACCCAGGCTGGAGGGAAGCGCAGAATCTCCCAGCCTCGAGAGATCCTCCTGCCCCAGCCTCCCAAGCAGCTGAGACTACAGGTGTATGCTACCATGCCCAGCTAATTTTTTTATTTTTATTTTATTTATTTATTTAATATATATAAACATTTATTTTTATTTATTTATTTATTTGAGATGGAGTCTTGCTCTGTCGCCCAAGCCAGAGTAGAGTGGCACAATCTCTGCTCACAGCAACCTCTACCTCCCAAGTTCAAGCAATTCTCCTGTCTCAGCCTCCCAAGTAACTGGGATTTCAGGCACCTGCCACCACACCCAGCTCATTTTTGTGTTTTTAGTAGAGACAGGGTTTCACCGCGTTGGCCAAGCTAGTCTCGAACTCCTGACCTCAGGTGATCCGCCCACCTCGGCCTCCCAAAGTGCTGGGATTACAGGCATGAGCCACCACGTCCAGTCAATTTTTTATTTTTTGTAGAAATGGGGTCACAGTGTTGCCCAGGCTGGTCTCAAATTCCTGGGCTTAAGCGATCCTCCTGCATCAGCCTCCCAAAGTGCTGGGATTATAGGCATAAGCCACTGTACGTACCCAGCTTCAAATGTTTTTACATATTCATTTTCACATTTTAAAAAATCCATAAAATCCCTTTTGCAACTGTGGTCTTAGATGGAAGCCCAATATATAAACAGAGAAAAGGGAGCAGTTCTGACTGAAGGTGATGGCCACAGACTCCAAACCATAGGAGAAAATGATATCCTAAGGCTCCTTCCAGCTCTGGAAGCACAGGAGGAGTGTAAGAAAGAATGGATCAGTCCAGAAGCACAGAGAGGGAGTGCAGACTGATAACACCCAGCAGACCGTTAGGAGGGAAAGTCTCGCAAACAGTCGAAGCAAGGAGAAGAGGAAGGACAGAGCCCGGATAAAGCCCGGGCCAGTGACGCCCAAAGAAGCCGCTACCAGCAATGCCCCCAATTGCCGGAGATCAGCCAATCAAGGGTCCCCATGATAGAAACACCCCAGCCCCCATGCTCTGGCCAAACTCAGGCAGATAACAGCTGTCTCCTGGTCACTGTTCCTGCTGCTCTAGGGGCACAAACAGGATGTTTAGAAGCAGATGACCACAAGTGACCACAGGAAGCCATGACAACCGCCTCCAGGTGACGCTTTTCTTCCCCAGCTTGTTTCCGGTTTGGCTGCCTCCAAAGATCAGGCAAAAAGACTTCAAGTGCCAACTTCCAAAGAGAGAGAAGGGGGAGGAATTCTTGGAAAGTTCAGGACACAGCAGAAGAGGCCATCTGAGGTGGTGAGGCAGGAAAGAAAAGGAGACCACACAGCTATCCCAACAGTTACCACACCTCAAAGGTGCACTGAGGCTGGCCATGCTAAGGAGGGGTGGAGAAACTGCACATCCACTGCTAGGGACAGAGGAGCGTCCAAGACGGGCAGCATGTGACCAGGCAGGCTCAGGAGGGCTGCCAAGTCCGGTCTCTGAGGAATGAGTGCAGTGTTCAGGCATCATGACCACTCTTCTGCACCCACCCCAGAGAAGCCAGCCCCACTCAGCTGTCCCAGAGCACACCCATGATGAGAAACTGCCATAGCCAGCCAGCCGAGCCAGGAGTCACAGGGGAAATGGCAAATCCAGAGGAAACCAAGTGCAGGCCATCGGACACTCCCATTTCCACCTAAGGAAGAGGAATGTTCCTGGAAACAGAGACGGGGGAAAGCTCGGCCAGGACTCTCTGACCCACTTCAAACCTTCAACAGAGCCCAGGGTGGGTCCCACAGATCAACTGCCCCTAAAAGGGTACAGTCACTGGGCCAGCTTCATGAAACGGCTGTGTCCACTCAGTACACAACCATGAAGTTCACAGTCCAGAAAACCAACTCTCCTTTTTTCTACTGCTACTAGGAGCCTCAGTGGCCAGAGCACCCCATGAGGCTTTCCAGATGCCTAGAGTGCTAGAAGCAGCTCAGGGCTGATCTGGAAGCGGATCCCAGAGCAGCTCTCTGTGGCAGCTCTCACCAACATTAGTGTTAGATGAGCGATTAGTATAAACCAAGCCACCAAGCCACCTCCTCCCCCACCACTTCCTCATTAAAGCCACCAAAGAGGCTCAGGGGACATTAAAAGTCATATAACCAAAACCCAACTTAACACCACTAGCCCAGGGGTATGACCATTTCGCCTCCACAGCACAGTCCCAAGCATTCTCTAAACCCACGGTGCCATGGAGAGTCCTAAATCCAAGTCCTAAATTTCTCCCAGAAAATAACCAAAGTCAGATGCTTCCCCCAGGCCAAGCTAAGCAACCAAGCAGGGCTGACTGCACTAAATGCCGACCACCAAGGCCATGGAAAATGCAGCCAATATATAGATGAAGTAGAAGTTTAAATAGGAAGAGTGGGCCAGGCGCGGTGGCTCATGCCTATAATCCCAGCACTTTGGGAGCCAAGGTGGGCGGATCACTTGAGGCCAGGAGTTCAAGATCAGCCTGGCCAACATGGCAAAACCCTATCTCTACTAAAAATACAAAAAATTAGCTGGGCATGGTGGCACGTGCTTTAATACCAACTACTTGAGAGGCTGAGGCAGGAGAATTGTTTGAACCCAGGAAGTGGAAGTTGTAGTAAGCCGAGATCATGCCACTGCATTCCAGTCTGGGCGACAGAGGGAGACTGTCTCAAAAACCATCGATTAATCAAAAAATAAATAAGGCCCGGTGCAGTGGCTCACCCCTGTAAACCCAGTACTTTGGGAGGCCAAGGAGGGTGGAACACTTGAGGTCAGGAGTTTGAGAACAGCCTGGTCAACATGGTGAAACCCCATCTCTACCAAAACTTAAAAAATAGTAGCTAGCATGGTGGCGCATGCCTGTAATCCCTGCTACTCAGGAGGCTGAGGCAAGAGAATCACTTGAACATGGGAGGCGGAGGCTGCAGTGAGCTGAGATCATGGCCACTGCACTCCAGCCTGGGCAACAAAGCCAGACTCTGTCTCAATAAATAAATAAACAAACAAGCTGGGCATGGTGGCTCACACCGATAATCCCAGCACTTTGGGAGGCTGAGGTGGGCAGATCATTTGAGGTCAGGAGCTCGAGACCAGCCTGGCCAACATGGTCAAATCCTATCTCTACTAAAAATACAAAAATTAGCCAGGCGTGGTGGCAGGTGCCTGTAATCCCAGCTACTCAGGAGGCTGAGGCAGGAGAATTGCTTGAGCTCAGGAGGCGGAGACTACAGAGAGCCAAGATTGCGCCACTGCACTCCAGCCTGGGCAACAGAGCCAGACTCCATCTCAAAAAAATAAATACATAAAATAAACAAACCAATAAATGCCAAGGGAGTGATACCAAAAGCCAAACCCTCCATCCCAGGAGTTGATAAGATTATTCCAAGAATGAATGATAATCGCCACCATTTACTGAGCACTTTGCAAGTATTTCAGGAAAGTATGTCAGGAAATGCACCTGTTTCTTGGGTTAGGAGACCAAGGCTCAGAGTGTAAAGTGACCTGCCAAGGTCACACAGGTAGTCAGCGGCAGCATGGATACAGATCTAAGGGTGGCTGATGTCAGAGCCTGGGTTCTATGCCACCTCCCCACCCTGAACACGGAATCTGTCACTGAGATTCTCCAGAGGAGGAAGTGGTTTGTTGCAGGTTCAACATCACTGTGGGTATCTGCAGTTCATACCCATTTCATCATCAACCACCATCAAGTATTTATTAAGCGACCACAGAGAGAACAAAGCAATGCTTGGTGGTAAGAGATATCTGAAAGGCAGATAAAATCCCTGTCTTCAAGGAGCTTCCAGGACAGAGCAGGAGACAAAAGAAAACCCAATTTACACAGATCTGTAAAGTTTTACCTTAGTAGGAGAGTCAACAAGTTGGTTAGTTTCATCTGGAAAAAAGCCTTCTCAAAAATGTGAACTCAGCTAAGATTCTAAAGGCAGAGAGTGGCTGGGCACGGTGGCTCACGCCTGTAATCCCAGCACTTTGGAGGCTGAGGCAGGTGGATCACGAGATCAGGAGTTGAAGATCAGCCTGGCCAAGATGGTGAAACCCCGTTCCTACTAAAAATACAAAAAAAATTAGCTGGGCATGGTGGTGGGCACCTGTAATCCTAGCTACTCAGGAGGCTGAGGCAGAGAATTGCTTGAACCTGGGAGGTGGAGGTTGCAGTGAGCCAAGGTCACGCCACTACACTCCAGTCTGGGTGACAGAGCAAGACTCCGCCTCAAAGGCTATTTTCTGCAACTTGAACCAAGATCTAGACTCAAGACAGAGCTGAGTGGTTGGCACGGTCAGAAGTCAAATGTAATTCAGAGACTGTGGTACAAGATACCCCTTAGATTTGGCAACTGCATTTGTTATAAATATCCAGCACAGAGCATTCTTAGAACCCCTCAAAGCTGGGACCAGGTAGGAATATGTATGAGGGAAGTGAGTCCCAATGTAGGCAACAGGGAGGGTCAAATACGAGGCTGGAGCTATTGAGGTTAACCAAGCGGTGACACAGAGTACGTGGATCCCATGAAGCCTGATCTGACTTTTCAAAAGAAACAACATGTAGTGAAACCCTGTCTCTACTAAAAATACAAAAATTAGCCGGGCGTGGTGGTGGGCGCCTGTGGTCCCAGCTACCTGGGAGTCTGAGGCAGGAGAATCACTTGAACCCAGGAAGCGGAGGTTGCAGTGAGCTGAGATCATGCCACTGCACTCCAGCCTGGGCGACACTGTGAGACTCTTCCCCCCCAAAAAAAAACATGGATTTTTTTGGTGCAATTTCCTGACGCTTTAAACGTTGGCAACTAATTGGGAATATTTTAAATACCATGAAGACCAAGCAACAAGGGTCTGTAAGCCAAATCTGACCCGTAGATTTCTGATTTCTGCCTTGAGGTTTCCCATATGAAAAAAACAGAAAGAAGGCCAGGCATGGTGGCTCACGCCTGTAATCCCAGTTGTTTGGGAGCCCAAGGTAGGTGGATCACCTGAGGTCAGGAGTTCAAGACCAGCCTGGCCAACATGGCAAAACCCCATCTCTACTAAAAATACAAAAAGTAGCCAAGTGTGATGGCAGGCATCCATAGTCCCAACTACTCAGGAGGCTAAAACAGGAAAATCACTTGAACCTGGGAGACGGAGGCTGCAGTAAGCCGAGATCACACCACTGCACTCTAGCCTCAGTGACAGAGCGAGACTCCATCTCAAAAAACAACATAAAAAGAAAGAACAGAGAGAGACTAGGTTGGGTGTGGGAAAACCCAAGGTTCACTTTCTTGCATCACTGCCTGTGGTAACACTGGGTGTGTTCCCTTCCCCTAACTCCCCTGAACTTCAGTTCAGCTTCCTCACTGAAAATATGAAGATAACTACTACCTACCTCAAAGGGTGGCTGTCAGAACCATATAAAAAATGATGGTGGCCAATGGACGAATAGATAAAGAAAATGTGGTATATAGATACAATGGATCATTCAGCCTTAAAAAGGGGGATTCTGCCAATTTGCCACAGCATGGAAAGACATGCTAAATAAGATGAGCCAGACACAATGAGAAAAACACTGTGTGATCTCACTTATATGTACTATATACATATATTTATTTACTTGTTATTTTATTTATGTTTGAGATGGAGTCTTACTCCCTCACCCAGGCTGCAGTGCAATGGCGTGATCTCAATTCATTGCAGCCGCCACCTCCTGGGTTCAAGCAATTTTCCTGCCTCAGCCTCCTGAGTGGCTGGGACTACAGGCAAGTGCCACCATGCCTGGCCAATTTTTATATTTTTAGTAGAAACGGGGTTTCACCATATTGGCCAGGCTGGTCTCAAACTCCTGACCTCAGGTGATCCACCTGCCTTGGCCACCCAAAGTGCTGGGATTACAAGTGTGAGCCACCACGCCCAGCCATATATATATATATATATATACATACACACACACACACACACACACACACACACACACACACACACAGAGAGAGAGAGAGGGACAGAGATAGAGAATAGAACAGTGGTTACTACGGGTGGAAGTGAGAAATGGGGAGATGTGGATCAAAGAATACTAAGTAGCAGATACATGAGAGGCACACACTTAGAAATCTAATGTATGACATGAGGGCTAAAGTTAAGAAAATAGTATTTTGGATTTTCATTACGTAAGTAGAGTCAGCTGCTCTTGGCACACAGGAAGGTAACTGTGAGATGACTGATAGGTTAATCTGCTTCACTTGAGTAACCACCTTACTATCTATATGTATCCCATAACACCATGTTGCAAACCTTGAATATACACGATAAGGTTTAGTTTTTTTTTAAAAAAATAAAGAAGTAGATGAAAATGTTTCCTCGAGCTTCAAGTGCTACACAAATGCCCATTATCTAACACAGGCCCAGAGAAGAGAGGGGAGCTAACAGAGAGACCAGGCAGTAGATGAGGCCTGGATGGGAAAGTGGAAAGGAAATGAGTTGAGTCTTTGCTGGCGCACAAACCGGAAGAATCTAGACAATAGAATCCACGTCAGGGGTGGAAATATAAATTTGGGAGTCGCCAGCACACAGGTTATAAAAGAGGTCATGCAGTTGATTAACTGACCGAGGTGCATAGGAGAAAAACAAGGAGTTCAGAGAAATCCTTTGTGAAAACACCCAGGTGCACCTCCACTCAGGGATCAGAGAAGACTTAGGAAAAGAAGGTGTGAGGGTCTCTGGGGAAGCGAGCAGAGCTTAAGGAAGGGAAGAAAAATATGGCAGCTAAATAGTGAGATGGGTGTCTCAGCAAAAGAGCAAATGCGGAAGAATGGATCAGGCTGAGTGAAAATTTAAAAATGATTAAAGTAAAAAAGTTAGTAAGAGCAGGCCAGGCCCAGTGGCTCACATCTGTAATCCCAACAACACTTTGGGAGGCCAAGGCAGGTGGATCACCTAAGGTTGGGAGTTCAAGACTACCCTGGGCAACATGGCGAAATGCCATCTCTACCAAAAATACAAAATTAGCCAGGCTTGGTGGCGTGTGCCTGTAATCCCAGATACTTGGCAGGGCTGAGGCAGGAGAATTGCTTGAGCCCAGGAGGTGGAGGTTGCAGTGAGCCAAGATCGTGCCACCACACTCCAGTCTGGGCAGCAGAGCAAGACTCTGTCTAAAAAACAAAACAAAACAAAACAAAAAACTGAAGTTAGTAGAGCAGAAAAGTAAAAAGAGGGAACCAGGCGGGATACATGCTGGCTCACACCTTTCCAGCACTTTGGAAAGCCAAGGCAGAAGGATTGCTTGAGGCCAGGAGTTCCAGACCAGCCTGAGCAACATAATGAGACTCTGGCTCTACAAAAAGTGAAAAAGTAGTCAGGTGTGGTGGCAATGCGCCTGTAGTCCCAGCTGCTCAGGAGGCTGAGGCAGCAAGATCGCTTGAGTTGCAGGTTACAGTGAGCTGTGATCAGATCACTCATTGTACCTCAGCCTGGGCAAGACAGCAAGACCTCGTGAGAAAAGAGAAAGAAGAGAAGAGAAGAAGAGAGAAAAAGGGAACCAGAAGGAAAAGGAGGTCCAGGTGGACCTGCAGATGGGGACCTTGAGGCCACATGGGGCCACAGCCATCTACACTGATAGAAGACAGTGGCCATGAGGTATAAAAGGGGGTGGAAGGCTGGGTGTGATGGCTCACGCCTGTAATCCCAGCACTTTGGGAGGCTGAGACGGGTGGATCACGAGGTCAGGAGATCAAGACCATCCTGGCCAACATAGTGAAACCCCATCTCTACTAAAATACAAAAATTATCTGGAATTAGCTGGGTGTGGTGGCACACACCTGTAGTCACAGCTACTCAAGAGGCTGAGGCAGAATTGCTTGAACCTGGGAGGCAGAGGTTGCAGTGAGCCGAGATCACACCACTGCACTCCAGCCTGGTGCCTGGTGACAGAGCAAGACTGTCTCAAAAACAAAAAAGGGGGGTGGAAAGACGGGGATGTGGGGGGTGGAATAAGTGTGAGCAAAGAGAGACCATCCTTGAGGGTCTGTCTACTGTATGCTAAGCACCTCACTTAGTCTCCCAACAACCTGGAAGGCAGGCATTGTGCCCATTTCACAGCCTGCTTTCAGTAGGTTTTCTTTTTTTCTTTCTTTTTTTTTTTTTTTGAGACTGAGTTTTGCTCTTGTTGCCCAGGCTGGAGTGCAATGGCATGATCTCAACTCACAGCAACCTCCACCTCCTGGGTTCAAGCGATTCTCCTGCCTCAGCCTCCAGAGCAGCTGGGACTACAGGAATGAGCCACCATGCCTGGCTAATTTTGTATTTTTAGTAGAGACAGGGTTTCTCCATGTTGGTCAAGCTGGTCTTGAACTCCCAATCTCAGGTGATCCGCCCACCTCGGCCTCCCAAAGTTCTGGGATTACAGGGGTGAGCCACCGTGCCTGGCCTCAACAGAGTTTTTATGTTGTTGGAAGAAGCCAAAGTCTCTATGGCTCATTCAAAACGATACAGACCAAGATCCAGAGGAGAATCAGCCTGAAGCTCGGAGCTCCCTGGAGGGTTCCACCCACCTTGCTCCAGCTCACCCAGAGTTCTACGATTCAAAACAGCTGGAAATGTGTGCCCTGATCTCCCCAACAAGAAAACAGAACAGAACATGGCTGTTTCTGCCAAGCGAATTCTGAATAAGCTGCATTCCATTTCATTAAAACAATTACCTGAGCTCCAGCCAAGAATTACATAAAGCTTCCTTCCAGCACCACCCCCTCCCCCATAAAACACACATCATGCTGCTTTCAAATAGGCAGAGTGAAGTTCTGAGCACTTGCTGGAAGACCTCATGGTCCTCGCCAAGTGGCCAGCCTCGGCATCTTTGCATGCTGACACAGATGACATGAGGCTGAAAGAAGACCTTGGCATGAAAGCCTCCCCTCATGAGAGCCTGCTGGCTGCCCGAAATGTTTCTAGTAGGCACCAGGGCCCTCACCTCTGCCTCAGAGCCAAGAGGGCCACTGGTGCCAGAATCCAGCTATTTCCCCAAAACAGACTGGAGGCCCAAGAGGGCCAGCTTTGAGTCAGCACAAACTAGACAGGAAGGACCAAGAGAGTGGGGATTCCAGGAGAGGGAGGCTGAAGGCTGGAAAACTGAATGATCAGACTTCAGCTAGAAGCAAGAGCCTGGGGCCACTCAGCCATCACTGCCCGCAGATTGATGGTGCTACTCTGGCCACAGATAAGGGGTTCATGATGTGAAGCAAAAGTCATCTCCTCCCCTCCCACAGTCCTCGAATTGCCCAGAGACCGTTCCCTGAAGTGTGTAAAGCCTTGCTCTGGCTGGGTGCAGTGGCTAACACCTGTAATCCCAGCACTTTGGGAGGCCAAGGCAGGAGGCTCACCTGAGGTCAGGAGTTTGAGACCAGCCTGGCCAACATGGTGAAACCCCGTCTCTACTACAAATACAAAAATTAGCTGGGCATGATAACGCACTCCTGTAAACCTAGTTACTGGGGAGGCTGAGGCATAAGAATTGCTTCAACCTGGGAAGCAGAGGTTACAGCGAGCCAAGATCACGCCATTGTACTCCAGCCTGGGTGACAGAGGGAGACTCCGTCTCAAAAAAAAAAACAAAAAAAAACAAAAAAAAAGCCTTGCTCTGCATCCCACCAGTCTGGACAACCCATCTCAAACTCCAACCAAGTTCAGCAACTCACTCGCTTCAACCCTGGTCTGATTAATGTCATCATGCCCAAGTAACTCGTGAGGCTGCCTCCACACCTATAGACATGCAATGTCTCTGGGCCTGTCTCTTTTCTGCTCAGGTCACAGCACTGTGCTCCCCACACCCCAGCTGATAGTCAGTGGTCACTGTCACCCAAGGCCCTCCCAGCTCCTGCCTCTGCTCACCCAGTCTTCCCACCACCTGCACAATCACAGGAGACCAACAGTCATTCCAGCCAACCACAGGCAGGCGCAGGCCAGCACCTTGGTCCAACAACTCCAACCCCACCATGGGAAAGTGGGGTTTCCTGACTTTTCTCCAGCTTTTCATTACGAAAATGTCTAAACATACAGAGAAGTTGAGAGACCTGTGTACTCTCACTTAGACTGAGTGGCTGTCATCGTTTTGCCACTTTGTGTAAATGCATGGCCCTTGTGTTCTCTGCCCTCTATGTGTGAATCCTTTTTTTCATTATATCATTTAAAACTAAGTTGAGGCCAGGCATGGTGGCTCACGCCTGTAATCACAGCACTTTGGGAGGCTGAGGCAGGTGGATCACCTGAGGTCAAGAGTTCAAGATCAGCCTGACCAATATGGTGAAACGCCGTCTCTACTGAAAATACAAAAATTAGCCAGGCATGGTAGCATGCACCTGTAGTCCCAGCTACTTGGGAGACTGAGGCAGGAGAATTGCTTAAACTCAGGATTCAGAGGTTGCAGTGAGCCGAGTTCGGGCTACTGCGCTCCAGCCTGGGTGACAGAGTAAGACTCCGTCTCAAATATAAAAAAATAAAAAATAAATTGCAAGACATTATGACACTTCACTCCTAAATACTTTAGCATGCACCTAACAATAACAATATTCTCCCATAAAACCACAATACCACAATCACATAAGAAATAAGCATTAAAAGGCCGTCTTTAAGGGAAGATTTGGCCACTGGGGCTCCACTGGGCCTGGCCAACCGCAAGTTCTGTCTACCACTGACCCAACATCCAAGGCCTCCCTGGAAAGGCCAGCCCTGAGCCCCACTGGTTAGGCAATCGGCTAGTTAGTTGGAAGACTTATCGGGATGTGAATGTATACTCAAGGCCAGATGTGAGACTCCCAACAAGACCCAGACTGCAAAAGGCAGAGTGGACCCCGTGAGGCCGTAAATGGAGGCTTGGGGCCCATTCCAGGTGAGGGATGACTTGCTTTGCCAACATTTCTGAGGAAACTCAGCTTCCTGATTCTTTCTCTTCCTCTCCCCCTCCCACAGACATCCTTCATTCTCCACCATAAAGTTTTCAACAACTCCCTCCTCTGGATATGGGAAAGACAAGGAGTATGTTTGGGTGGAGTGGGGCTAGGGGCACAGGAAGTTCTGATTCCTAAGCAGAGGAGGTGGGAATGGACCATCGGAGGCCCACCCCATGTTCTCCTTGGCAGTGGCGCTGTAAGCTCACTGCTCTGTCTCAAAAGTGACAGGTGACTGGAGAGGTGGCCAGGGAGGGAGGAGTGGGGCCTCTCCTGGAGCAACAGACACTGCCCCCAGGACCCTGCATCTCATCCTGAGTATGTGTCCCCAAGAAAGTACAAAAGGGCTGGGCATGGTGGCTCACCCCTGTAATCCCAGCACTTTGGGAGGCTGGTGGGCGGATCGCCTGAGGTCAGGAGTTTGAGATCAGCCTGACCAACATGGAGAAACCCTGTGTCTACTAAAAATACAAAATTAGCCAGGCGTGGTGGCACATGGCTGTAATTTCAGCTACTTGGGAGGCTGAGGCAGAAGAATCATTTGAACACAGGAGGTGGAGGTTGTGGTGAGCTGAGATCGATCATGCCACTGCACTCCAGCCTGGGCAATAAGAGTGAAACTCCTCAAAAATTAAAAAAAACAAAACAAAACAAAACAAAACAAAAGAGAGAAGAAGCTGCAGAGAACAGGGAAAGGACAGATGTGGAAGACAACAGAGAATGGGGCAAGGGCAGAAAAATGTTAGTGTCCTAAAAGCAGAAAACAATTGAACCAATGGGGAACCAATATCAGATGCAGTATTATGAACAGAAGTGTAAAGAATGCACCAGGTGCAATGGCTCACGCCTGTAATCCCGGCACTTTGGGAGGTAGATGCGGGCAGATTGCTTGAGGCCAGGTGTTCGAGAACAGCCTGGGCAACATGGTGAAACCCTGTCTGCACAGAAAATTTTTATAATCAGCAGGGTATTGTGGCATGTGCCTGCAGTCCCAGCTACTCAGGAGGCTGAAGGGAGAGGAGCACATGGGTCTGGGAGGCTGAGGCTGCAGACCCTGTCTCAAAAAAAAAAAAAGTGTACAAAACAGCGGGCTGCGCTGCAAGTCCCGCTCAGCTGCCAGATCACCTGGATTCAAATCCTAGCACTGCCACTCACTAGTTGTAGAACTTAGGCAAGTGGGCTCACCGCTCTGTGCCTCAGTTTCCCTCACTCGTAAAATGGGTGATGGTAATACTACTACTAATAAAACATGCCTTATATGGCCAGCATGAGTCAAACAAACAATGCATGTAAGGTGCCCAGCACAGTACCTACACATAAGAAGTGTTCAATAAATATTATGGGAAAAATTCCTGTAAACACTGTAAAAAAGAAAAGTGTGGGCCAGGCACAGTGGCTCACGCCTGTAATCCTAGCACTTTGGGAGGCCAAGGCAGGTGGATCACTTGAGTTCATGAGTTTAAGACCAGCCTGGACAACATGGTGAAACTCTGTCTCTACTAAAAATACAAAAATTAGCTGAAAATCCCTTGACCCCAGGAGGCAAAGGGTGCAGTGAGCCAAGTTCATGCCACTTCACTCCAGCCTGGCCAACAGAGTGAGACTCGTCTCAGAAAAAGAAAAGAAAAGTACAGCCAGGCATGGTGGCTCATGCCTATAATCCCAGCAATTTGAGAGGCCAATGCGGGTGGATCACCTGATGTCAGGAGTTCGACACCAGCCTGGATACCATGGTAAAACCCCATCTCTACTAAAAATACAAAAATTATTAACTCAGCATGGAGGCACGCTCAGTAATTCCCAGTACTTGGGAGACTGAGGCGTGAGAATCACTTGAACCTGGGAAGCTGAGGTTGCAGTGAGCCAAGATCATGCCACTGCACTCCAGCCTGAGTGACAGAGCAAGACTCTGTCAAAAAAAAAAAAAGAAAGAAAAGGAAAGAAAAGCATTCTACACATTTTGTTTGTATTTATTTTTTGAGACAGTCTCACTTTGTCGCCCAGGCCGGAATGCAGTGAAGCGATCTCGGCTCACGGCAACCTCTGCCTCCCGAATTCAAGCAATTCTCCTGCCTCAGCCTCCCAAGTAGAATAGCTGGAACTACAGGTGCACACTACCACACCTGGCTAATTTTTGTATTTTTAGTAGAGATAGATTTTACCATATTGTCCAGGCTGGTCTTGAACTTCTGATCTCAAATGATCTACCCACTTTGGCCTCCCAAAGTGCTAGGATTACAGGCATAAGCCACCATGCTGGCCAGATTTTGTTATTATTTATTTATTTATTTATTTATTTATATTTATTTTTTCCCAACATGGAGTCTTGCTCTGTTACCCAGGCTGGAGTGTAGTGATACAATCTCAGCTCACTGCAACCTCTGCCTCCTGGGTTCAAGCAATTCTCCTGTCTCAGCCTCTGGAGTAGCTGGGATTTCAGGCGTGCGCCACCATGTCCGGCTAATTTTTGTATTTTTAGTAGAGATGGGATTTCACCACATTGGCCAGGCTGGTCTTGAACTCCTGACCTCAGGTGATGCACTCGCCTTGGCCTCCTAAAGTTCTGGGATTACAGGTGTGAGCCACCGCACCTGGCAGATTTTCTTATTATTAATGAAGGCACTGAGACTTACACAACCCAGGGAAAGGCTGCAATGAGGCTGGAAGTTAATTCAACATCTCTGGCCTTGGAGCAAGGTAAAGACCCAAGAAAAGCTTCAGAGTCAGATACTCCATGCACGATGACTAAATAGGAGAGGAGGGCTGCTCAGCGGCCCCCTAGTAACTCTGGCCTTCCATCAGCCTCTCCAGCCAAGGGTACACCCAGCCTCTCCAAGGCATGACCATCACTAGGGAAAAAAGGAATACTGAGATATTCCCTCAAAAGACCTTGAACCCATAGTCACAGGGCCCTGCCTTCCAGCAGCCTGAGCCTGTCTCCATCAACCTATGACTGCCCAGGCAGCAAACAGCTTCACATATCAGAAAGGGCACCTGCTGAAGAATCAGACGCACCAGGGTTTGAATCCCAGCGCTGCCCCTGACTAGCACACAGCCCAGGAGGAGGGCTGGCACTGATGCAGAGCCCTCCAGGAGGGCACCATCACTGCAAGGGTAAACGCCGCCTCCGCCACAGGCCCAGCAGCTGGGTGCCCTGACTCTGCCCTGACACACAGAGGGACCACAGATAGGCAAGCCCAAAGTCCAGACTTTCCATGGAAACAGGGAGGCTCCATAGCTCCGAATGCCCCAGGCAACTCCTCTGCCCCCCTACCACTACCCCCAAGGACAATGAGGCACTGTTTTCCAAAGGGTCAAGACTGCTGAGAAGCTGAAAGAAGACATGTCCAGATTCCAGCAACAACTGGGCACTGCCAACAGCTGGCTGTTCCCTCTGCTAGAGGATGGGAAGGCAAAGCTAGGAAGTCTTGCACTGGACACACCCTTTGCCATTTTCTGGGAATGGCCCCTAGGGCAGAGATTTGAAAGGTAACTATCAATTACTCAGCAGGCCCCAAGGCTCGTCCCCCTGGTTAGTCACCAGCACCTACCACCTTATGATGATTGAGATGACCAGATCTGGAATTGGATGAGTCTGGGTTCAAATCCCAGCACCACCACTAAACTTCCCGGAGCTCAGGTTTCCACATCTGTAAAGTGGAGGTAAAACACCTCCCTCTCTGAAAGGTTGTGATACAGCTTGTAAAGTGTTGAGTACAGCGCCTTTCTCCCATGAAGCGCACATGATCGTGATTAGACCGCAGTTGTGGTCAAAGCCCCCCACCAAGTACACTAAGAACGTGAACAGAGAGAGAGCGGGCAATCGGGTTAGAGAACACAGTCAGAATGCATCTGTGTTGTGGGAACTCTGTCCAGGAAACTCCGGCCAGAACTTGAACAGAGCGAACTCTGGGCCAAACCAGCATCTAAACAGTAATAAGAAAAGCCACCAAGCAGCCACCCCAAAGCACAAAGTGGAAAGAACACACAGGGAAGGGCAGAACACGCTGTGTTGATATTTTTCTGCTCAGAGAGCCATAAATTTGTAACTTATTAAACAGCACATGGCAAGTCTGTCATTGGGGAGGAGATGAGTTCCCAAATATTTTTTTTAGACCAAAAAACAAAGTCACAGAGGAGGTGATGCCCCCTCTGGCCTTGCTACTGGATACACCATAAACTCTCCCCTGTGTTAGGGACCACAAAGCACATGCTCAGGAGAAAAATAAAAACAAGAGGCCTGGGCTTTGTGTCCACCCTAACTAAGGAAAACAGCTGACGGGCAGTGTACTGAGGCGCCATCCAGACAGCTGACGGGGCCCCAGTGCAGAGGCAGATTCCTCTCCCCTCCTGCATACCCCATTCCTCCCACCCCAGGCTCCGGTCAGCCAGGCGTGGCTTGCCCCCTGGGAGCTCAGACCAAGGAAGTCAGGCAGCCTGGATGTAAGCAACTGAGACCCTATGATAGAAAGCAGCAGAAGTTACAGGTGGCCGCCATCAGCCAGTGGCAACCCCTCCTTCAAGTACCCTTGCCTCCTGCCCAGGAAAAAAAGGCTTCTTGGTATACAAGAGCTGCAGATCTAGGAGCTAGGAATTGTGCTTCCAGTTACAGTTTTGTCATTTTATGGCTGAGCCGCTTTGGGCAAGAGAATCAACCTCTCTTAGTCTCAGCTTTCTCAATCTGTAAAGAGGCAGGTGGTCATGATAGCATTGGCCTTAAGGGGGGAATCTGATAAAAGGGTTGTTGTGAGGGTAGCACAAATCAAGGTACAGGGAAGTACTCCACAAACAGCAATTTAAATCCCTACGATCCCCTCTGCTGTATACAGTACTCTCTTTACTTTCAGAACTCAGCTTCCCGGCCCTAAATGGAAGACTGTCAGAAGACAGGAATTCCAGATTTCGACAGCAAACTCTACAAAGACTTTCTCAGTCCTTGAAACGGCATGGAGACTGCCGAGAAGCAACAGAACTGCACCAGCATTTTAGAAACTGTAACTTTGCTCTCAGTTCCCACTGGGAAAGCACTGAGACTCTGAGATTCTGGTTCAGAGAACATCCCCAGCCTCCTTCCAGCTGAGCTATTTTTATGTGAAAAAAAAAAAAAAAATACCTGCCTGGAAGCCATGCCAACCTTGAGCAGACTGGAAAAATGGGTGCCAAGCCTGACCCAAAGGCAGAACTACGCTTGGCAGCCATCTCACTCTGCAAAACAGGCAGGACCCTACACCACCCCCAGCTTCAGGATCTCGGGGGCACCCTGATCTCAAAAGGAAGCTGGAGGGAAGCAGTCAAGTCCAGCGCCTACAAATAGCCAGTCTTAACTTAGTGCCCGGCGCTGCTTGGTAGAGGTCCATCAGTCCTGTCTGCTGAATCTACTCCTCAGAGTCTGGGACAGAGGAAGCATCAGTGGTGACACAAGCCACCCACAGTCCAGAGAGGAAAGACAAGGCTCCTACAGAGAAGAAACATTTCCCCCCTCCTCACCTCCCGAGCTCAGGGCCCTCCAGCCACAGGCGTGAAGGGGAGGAAGAGACAGTGAATCCTTCCACTCCTGCGTTGATGCCACCCAAGGCATTCCTAAAACCCTGGCACCAATCCCCTTGGGTTTAGAGTCGGCTTCCAGGAGATACTTTCTTTCCCCTAACACCAGATCAAGACTGGACTGAAAAGAGTAGCCTTGGGGCTCCAATAACAGACAGACAGTAGAACTCTGTCCTGGGCATCCTGTCCTCTTTACCTGTGTGGTTTCCAGCAGGGCCTGATGCCGAGGGCGTGGAGGGACCCTGCTAGCCAGGACACGTTCAGGGATGGCCATACCTTGGGACCTACCTCCCACCGCATTCCTCTGGCATTTCACCAGAATCTGGGGGTGGGGAGAGAATCAGGAGCCCCCAAATGACTGTTCTACACTTAGATATGTAGGCAGGCAGACTGGTCTGTGAATTGAGGGGCTGGTCCACAGAGTGGGGAGGACAGTGAGAGAAAATGAGTGACAGGTCCTTGAAACGGGGGTGACCAGATTTGAAGTGGGGGATCAGGAGGGCAGGCAGACTGGGAAACTTGTCTTTGAAATGGGGGTGTGGTCATCACACGCTCATCTCTAGCTTGTGCATGACTTGTGAAATGAAAGAGGTGGGCTCAGAGGGGTTATCCCAGAAGGGGGGTGCCAGTCTGTGAAGTGGGGGATGGCCCTGGAGGGATGGGTAGCAGGTCGAGGAAGTGAGGGAGCAGCCCATGAGATCGGGCAGCTGCTCCCAGAGTCGGGCGGTCGATCTGTGAGGTGGGGGTGGGGAGAGGTCTGCGAGGTGAGGGTCCGGTAGCTGACTAGGGGGTCTGGTCCAGGAAGTCCCGTCCCTGCAGCGGACGGGGTGGGTCCCTGAGGGGCAAGCTGATCCCTGGGCCCCTTCTGGGAGATGGGGGTGGGTCCCCGAGATCGGGAATCCAGAGGTGAAGCCGTCCCAGGCAGGGGGGTGGCTGCTGTGCGGACGGTGCCGGGGCCGGCCTGGCCCGGGACTGAGGCCCGGTTAGGGATCCCCGCCCCGCGGAGCCCCGGCCGACAGGGACCGGAGCTGAGGCCGGGGCCGCCGAGGGTGGGATCCCCCGGCCCCCACCGCTGGCAGGCGCCCGCTTGGCCCGGAGCCGCGCGCCCCTCGCCTCCTCCTCCCTCGGCCTCCCGCTCACTCACCGAGGTCGTCCATGGCCGGACCACGGGCGCCGGGTGCCGGTTCGGCGTCGCGCTAGCTGCCCGTCCCGGGGCCGCTCCTCTCTGCCCCGCAACTTTTCAGCCGCGAGCCTTGGCCCGGAACGGAACGCGCCGCCGCCGCGCGCGCCCGTGCCCGCCCCGCGCCCCGCCCCCGCGTGCACGCGCGCCCCGCCCCCGACCCCCCCCGCGAACTTGCTGGCCCCGCCCCCGCCGCGGACCCGGGCAGTGGGCGTCACTGAGCAGGGTGGTGGCGCCCCCTCGCGGCTGAGCGGGCAGGTGGACGGCTCCCAGGCCTCCCGCCACTCCCATCCATCTTTCTGTCCTCTCAAAGTCACTAGCCTGACCCTACGAATGACAAATCCGTCCACAGTCGGCCATGTGTCTGTGCATTCGTCAGCTACTCGGTCATCGCCTGTCCACTGGAGTCCGATTTAACCACCTGCCCGTCTGTCTGTCACCCCGTAGGTCACTGCCCAGGAGGACCGTAAATCAGTACCACGCAAGGCTGGCAGCCCGTGGCTGACCTTTCCTGGAGTCGCCCTCTGGATCGATCGCAGTGCAGCTTGCAGCCCACCCTTTCTGGCTCAAACCCAATATCTGTATGGTTCCATCTTCTTAATATTACTTCCAGGCCGGGCGTGGTGGCTCACACCTGTAATCCAAGCACTTTGGAGGCCAAGGCGGGTGGATCACCTGAGGTCGGGAGTTCAAGACCAGCCTGACCAACATAGTGAAACCCCGTCTTAAAAAAAAAAAAAAAAATTACTTCCACATATCCACCCTCCCTAGACACATTTCCAAAACTGTGCATGGGGCAGAGGGGACCCCACATTAGACATTAAAAGGAAAACTACAGGAAAGTCACACCCAGTGCTCCCACACACTCGGAAATTGGGTAATAAAAAATAGCTACTATTTATTGAGTATCTGAATAGACAGATACTACATAGCTATTCTCTAAATTAATCTTCCTAGAGGTAGTTATTATTATCCTATCATCAGTCCTTCCCTACCCGTTGGGATGGGTGATGGTAGTTTGTGGATTTTATATAAAACTGCTCTGCAAGCACAGCTGCAAGTTCCCCTTGTCCCTCAAGAATCCAGGCCTGGCTGGTCACAGTGGCTCACGCCTGTAATCCCAGCACTTTGGGAGGCAGAGGTGGGCAGATAACCTGAGGTCAGGAGACCAGCCTGACCAATACAGAGAAACCGTGTCTCTACTAAAAATACAAAATTAGCTGGGCGTGGTGGTGCGTGCCTGTAATCCCAGCTACTCGGGAGGCTGAGACAGGAGAATCGCTTGAACCCGGGAGGTGGAGGTTGCAGTGAGCCAAAATCACACCACTGCACTACAGCCTGGGCAGTAAGAGCGAATCTCCGTCTCAAAAAAAAAAAAAAATCCAGGCCTTCTGGGTCAGGTCAGGTCCTCCAGAAAGCAGATGAGATGCTGAGATAAAGCTAGGGGTAATGCCTGTGACAGAGAAGGAGAAATAAGCAGGGTTGGGCAAGGAGACTCAGATCTGACCGACAGGTCAACCCATCAGGAAATTCCAGAACAAAAAAAAATTAGAAGTCCCCTTGGGCAGAAGTATCTGGGTTCCAATGTTCCCACCACATTCAGCCATTTTGTAAAGGCAGATCCAAGCAGCTTCTGTGGCTGCCACATTCTCCTATATTAAATTCAAGAGCCAAGACTGTTCCCCAAACACTCTATTGCATGCTCTTCCAACATCTTGCACACACTTTTATTTTGTTTTTGTGGGGGTTGTTTATTTATTTATTTTCCCTTTTTGAGATGGAGTCTCCCTCTGTCGCCCAGGCTGGAGTGCAATGGCACAACCTCGGCTCACTGCAATCTCCACCTCTCAGGTTCAAGTGATTCTCCTGCCTCAGCCTCCTAGGTAGATGTGATTACAGGCCTGCACCACCATGCCTGGCTAATTTTTGTATTTTTAGTAGGGTTGGGGTTTCACCATATTGGCCAGGCTGGTCTTGAACTCCTGACCTTGGGTCATCCACCTGCCTCGGCCTCCCAAAGTGCTGGGATTATAGACACAAGCCACTGTGCCCGGCCTGTTTTTGCATATTTGAGATACAGTCTTGCTCTGTTGCCTAGGCAGGGATGATGTGTAAGACTAATATGACATCTACCTTCTTGAATCTAAAGGTGCAGGCAAAAGAGCAAAGCGGCTAGCATGAAGGATGAGTAGCCTCATACCACTCCCAGTTGTGTGGAACAGCATGTGCAAAGGTATGTAGACAAGACATTTAATCCTGACCACAAGCCTAGGAGATGAGCACTGTTAACCCCTTTTATAGCCGGAAACATTGAGAGTCAGAGAGCCTGAGTTACCCAAGGTCATACAGCTAATAAGAAGGGAAACTGGGATGGGGAAGCTTATGCCAAGGCCCGGTTATGAAACAGCTAGGCAAAACTGCTACTACTTAGACTAATCCCAGGGCATACACTTGTCCACTTCTCCAAAGGTCTAAAACCTTTATTTTTCAAAGCTGTGTGATCTGGAAGCACCCATTGAATGAGTAAGTTTCTCAATCATATGTGGAGTTCTAAAGAGAAGTGAAACCTCAGAGATCAGTGCTGGCGAACTTGAACACTCAGGCCCTACCATGGATTTCCTCATGTAAATAATTCCTAAACCCTCATTTCCTCCCTGGCTTCCTTCCTCCCTTGGACTCTAACCCCACAGGAATGAAACTTGGTGTCTAGTTCAGGCTGCTACAACAAAATACTATAGACTGAATGACTTCAAAACAACAGAAATCTATTTTTCACGGTTCTGGAGGCTGAAAGTTCAAGATCAGGGTGCCAGCACAGTCAGGTTCTGGTGAGGGCCCTCTTCTGGGTTGCAGACTGTTAACTTCTTGGATCCTCACGTGGCTCAAAGAGGGCAAGAGAGCTCTCTGAAGGCTGGGCGCGGTGGCTCACGCCTTTAATCCAAGCACTTTGGAGGCCAAGGCAGGCAGATCACCTGAGGTCGAGAGTTCAAGACCAGCCTGACCAACGTGGTGAAACCCCACCTTAAAAAAAAAGAGAGAGCTCTCTGAAGTCCCTTTTTTTATTGAAATGGAGTCTCGCTCCGTCATCAGGCTGGAGTGCAGTGGCGCGATCTTGGCTCACTACAACCTCCGCCTCACAGGTTCAAGCGATTCTCCTGCCTCACCTCCTGAGTAGCTGGGACTGTAGGCACCTTCCACCACACCCAGCTAGTTTTTGTATTTTTAGTAGAGACGGGGTTTTACCTTGTTGGACAGGATGGTCTCGATCTCTTGACCTCGTGATCCTCCTGCCTTGGCCTCCCAAAGTGCTGGGAGTACAGGCATGAGCCACCACGCCCAGCCTGGGGTCCCTTTTATAAAGGTACTGACTAATCTCTTTCATGAGGGTCCTACCCTCATGACCTAATCACTTCTCAGTGCACCACCTCCTAATACCATCAAAGTGGGATTAAATTTCAACGTATGAACTTTCAAGGATATGAAAAGTTGATACAAAGTTCAAGGATATGCAGTTGATAAACATCAGTCAGGTTTTTTCATTCTTCCTAGAGATTAAGTGACATTGACAGAGCAGATGGACAGTCCTGCTGACTTCTTGCTAGTGGTTTATCTTGGGCAATTTACTCTGTGCCTCAGTTTCTTCCCCTATAGAAAGATTAATAGTTAATTAGTAGCTAATTAATAACTAATTAATAGCTACCTCTCAGAGTCCTCATGGGAATAAATAAGGAACTACACACCTAATACTTAGAATGGTCCTTGTCACCACAAAATAACACTCTTAGCACTAGAAACCGAATTCGACCAAGTGCCATGGCTCATGCTTGTAATCCCAGCACTTTGGAAGGCCAAGGCAGGCAGGTCACTTGAGGTCAGGAGTTAGAGACCAGCCTGGCCGACATGGCGAAACACAGTCTCTACTAAAAATTTAAAAATTAGCTGGGCATAATAGTGTTGTGCCCCTGTAATTCTAGCTGCTCGTGAGGCTGAGGCTGGAGAAGCACTGGAACCCAGGAGGCGGAGGTTGCAGTGAGCTAAGGTCATGCCACTGCACTCCTGCCTGGGTGACAGAGTGTGAGACTGGATCTCAAAAAACAAAGAAAAGAGGCTCGGCGAGGTGGCTCACGCTTGTAATCCCAGCACTTTGGGATACCAAGGAGGGTGGATCAACTGAGGTCAGCAGTTTGAGACCAGCCTGACCACCATGGTGAAATCCCATCTCTACTAAATATACAAAATTAGCCAGGCGTGGTGGCACATGCCCGTAATCCCAGCTACATGGGAGGCTGAGTCAAGAGAAGAACTTGAACCTGGGAGGCAAAGGTTGCAGTGGGCCAAGATCTCCACAAGGAGCGAAACTCCACCTCAAAAAATAAAAAATATGGCCGGGCGCAATGGCTCATGCCTGTAATCCCAGCACTTTGGGAGTCCGAGGTAGGCAGATCATCTGAGGTCAGAAGATTGAGACCAGCCTGGCCAACAACATGGTTGACTAAAAACACAAAAATTAGCTGGGCATGGTGGTGAACGTCTGTAGTCCCAGCTACTCAGGAGGCTGAGGCAGGAGAATCACCTAAACCTGGGAGGCAGAGTTTGCAGTGAGCCAAGATTGTGCCACTGCACTCAGCCTGGGGGACAGAGTGAGACTCCATCTCTAAATAAATAAATAAATAAATCAGATAAAATTAATATTAATGATATATTTTATATAATTCAGTATATCCTAAATGTTGGCCGGGGGCGGTAGCTCACACCTGTAATCCCAGCACGTTGGGAGGCTGAGGCAGGCAGATCACCAGGTCAGGAGATCAAGATCAGCAGCTGGGATCACAGGCGTGTGCCACCACACCCAGCTAATTTTTGTATTTTTAGTAGAGATGGGGTTTCGCCATGTTGGCCAGGCTAGTCTCTGAACTCCTGCCCTCAAGTGATCTACCCTCCTCGGCCTCCCAAAGTGCTGGGGTTACAGGTGTGAACCACCATGCCTGGCCCAACGTGGCCTACTGAACAACCTGAAAGTCATTCCCAGTGACTGGGGCTGAGAAGGGAGGAAACAGATAAAATTAATATTAATGATATATTTTATGTAATTCAGAATATCCTAAATGTTGGACTTTTTTATGATTCTCATTAGAGGATCTCATTATGGATCCTCTAATGAGATCGTTGATCCATAATGAGATCATGAAAAATCACTGAGATTTATTCTGGTGTCATGAAGGTTTTATGCAGGACAGTAACCCAGACCATGCCCTTGCTCTTAAAAACAGCACTGCTGTGGCTGGGCACGGTGGCTCACACCTGTAATCCCAGCACTTTGGGAGGCAGAGGTGGGAGGATCACAAGGTGAAGAGATCAAGACCATCCTGGCCAACATGGTGAAACCCTGTCTCTACTAAAAAATACAAAAATTAGCTTGGTGTGGTAGTGCACGCCTGTAATCTCAGCTACTCAGGAGGCTGAGGCAGGAGAATTGCTTGAACTCGGGAGGCGGAGGTTGCAGTGAGCCGAGATTGCGCCATTGCACTCCAGCCTGGCGCCTGGCGACAGAGCGAGACTCTGTCTCAAAAACAAAACAAAACAAAACAATAAAAACAGCACTGCAGCTGGACATCCACTGAATGGGTAACCAAATGTCCACCAATAGGGGACTGGTTAAGTAAATCACATACAGTCCTACAACGGAATATTATGTAGCCACAGAAAAGATCCAGGAAGCTCAGATGTACTGATATGAAATAGCCTCCAGGACCTGAAAAAATGACACTGAACAATGTATGTAACATAGGTATCATTTGTGGAAAAAGTGGGATACAATACGTTTATAAGATACTTATACAGGCTGGCCACAGTAGCTCACACCTGTAATCCCAGCACTTTAGGAGGCTGAGGTGGGAGGATCACTTGAGGTCAGGAGTTCGAGACCAGCCTGACCAGCATGGAGAAACCCCATGTCTACTAAAAATACAAAATTAGACAAGTGCAGTGGCACATTCCTGTAATCCCAGCTACTTGGGAGGCTGAGGCAGGAGAATTGCTTGAACCTGGGAAGCGGAGTTTGTGGTGAGCTGCGATCACACCATTGCACTCCAGCCTGGGCAACAAGAGAAAAACTGTTATACAAGGCAGGGTGCAGTGGCTCATGCTTGTAATCCCAATACTTTGAGAGGTCAAGGTGGGTGGACCGCTTGAGCTCAGGAGTTCCAGACCAGCCTGGGCAACAAGGTGAAACCCCGTCTCTACAAAAAATACAAAAAAAATTAGTCGGGCATGGTGGTGGGTGCCTGTAGTCCCAGCTGCTTGGGAGACTGAGGTAGGAGGATCACTTGAGCCCAGGAGGTGGAGGATGCAGTGAGCTGAGATTGTGCCACTATACTCCAGCCCAGAGGACAGAGTGAGATCCTGTCTCAAAAAAAAAGATACTTATACAAGTTGAGACAACTCTGGAAGAAAGCACACCACCAGTGTCATCTGGCTGGGGGTGGGGCTGGGGGAATATGGTGGCTGGGAACCAGAAGTAGGAAGGCGAGTTCACTAAGTACTCTTCTGCATATTTTGTTGTTTTTTTTTTTGATTTTAGAATAAAAAGAATGAAAGAGAGAAAGGAAGAGGAAGAGATTTTAGAGAAAGAGAGAAAAGGAGAAAGAAAGAAACAGCAAAAGAAAGAAAAAATGAAAGAGAAAGAAAGAGGAAGAGATTTTAGAAAAAGAGAGA
>CAUYQU010070363.1:0-15287 GCA_963574635.1 Cheracebus regulus | reverse complement strand
CAACACTAAGAAGGAAAGCAGTGACAGTTGGTCCAGTGTCAACTCCACAAAGCAGAATCGTCGTCAGCCCGGAGACGGGGAGCTCAGGCCGGGCGCGCCTACCCCTGTGCCAGCAGGCGGGCCCTGCAGCTCTCGCGGAGTTTGGCGACAGTGGCCATGGGTAAGCTTCCGGGTTCTGAAAATATTTTCTGTAATGCAAACAGAATGAGTTTAAAAACAAACCCAACAACACATTGCTACCTCAGCTCTCCCAAACTGCGGCAGAGGACGGGTGGGGGCCTCGTGTCAGGCAAGGGAGGAGCAGCCCACATCTGAGGGGTTCCAGGGTGACCCCCAGATTGTCACCATTTCACTCCTGCCCTTGGGCCTAGGACCACAGCTCTGCTGCTCAAAAATGTTAAATGAATCAAACAGTTAAAGCATTTAACATTTTTTTGTTTTTTGTGTTTTTTTTTGGCAATGGAGTCTTGATTTGTTGCCCAGGCTGGAGTGCAGGGGCACGATCTCGGCTCACTGCAGCCTCCGCCTCCCGGGTTCAAGGATTCTCCTGCCTCAGCCTCCCGAGTAGCTGGGACCACAGGCGCGCACCACCACGCCTGGCTAATTTTTGCAATTTTAGTAGAGACGTGATTTCACCATGTTGGCCAGGCTGGTCTCAAACTCCTGACCGCCGGTGATCCACCCACTTCAGCCTCCCAAAGCACTAGCCCACGGTGTCTGGACCCCTTTAGATGTTTTTAATGGAAGAACAGTACCATGATGAAAATACCCGTCCACACCTGGTGCAGGCCCCATGCAAAATATCCACCAGTTCTCCCTGCAGACCCAGTTAAGGGGAAGGCTGCTCGCTGGGGTGCGGGCTCGGGGTCGCCCCACTCCACCTGAGCTGGGGCTGGGCCTGCGGGGCCAGGCTGCCCGTCCTCTAGGAGGCAGCACTTGCTTGTGCTGAACAGTGTGCACCCTTGGATACCACCACGTGGTGAGAAAGATGGCGCTCGCCCTGGGGAAGACCGTAGCAGTGGGGCGGTGAGGGCACCAGCCAGGGGCCAGGAAGGACACCTCCAGCTCTGGCAGGGCGCGGTCCCATAGCCACAACCACGCAATGCCGTCTGGACAAAACGCACTCATCCAGAGGCTGTGGCAGAATCAAATTACACGTGGTGCCCCTGGTTCTCCCGTTCAAGGCCATAACCTTGGGAAATAAGTGGCCTGAGGGGCAGAGGCAAAGCGAGGGCAGAGGATGTCGGACCCACATCTGCCCCCCAGGTCCTCCCGGAAGTGCCCCCTGCCCACCTGATTTAGGCTCCTGTCAGGGCTGCTGGGCACAGACTGGAGAAAGCTGAGGGGGGCTTCAGGCCACCGCCCAGCACATGTGCTGACCCGGAGGGTGCAGATCAGGGCTGAGTCCCGCCTGGGCTCCTGGCGCCCCCCATCCTTATGGAAAGGTGGTTTGTGTTGGTTCTGTAACATCTAACTCAAATGAATCCCCAAGGTCACACGACACCATCGCACACCAGCCTTCCCTCACAAGCTCAGGGTCACACGACACCATCGCACACCAGCCTTCCCTCACAAGCTCAGGGTCACACGACACCATCGCACACCAGCCTTCCCTCACGAGCGCAGGGTGATGCTACAACACCGTCGGGCGCCAGCCTTCCCTCACGAGCGCAGGGTCACACACCATTGCACACCAGCCTTCACTCACGAGCGCAGGGTCATGCTACACCGTCGCACACCAGCCTTCCCTCACGAGCACAGGGTGACGCTAAACCATCAGACACCAGCCTTCCCTCACAAGCACAGCCTGTTTTCACCAACACTGTCCTTAGGTCTTGTGGGAAGAAAACAGATGTGAGCCTCTAAAATCACTCGGCCAGGAAACACCATTCAGATTGTGTCACAAAATCAGCATATTAACAAAAATTACAATCAAGAAAAAAGGCGAGAATCAAATGTGTTTCTAAGAATCGGAGGCTATGGAATGACACATGATGGGGGCCCCTTGTGAATCACGAACACAACAGTCCAAACCCACGCAGGGGTGGAGGCGGGGGCTGCCGCAGCTCCACAGAGAGACTCCGTCCCCGGTGCACCAGCGACGCTGGGTGACATCTCACCTTCATTTGAAGGTTGTGCTGGGTGTGGGGGCTCACGCCTGCAATCCCAGCACTTTAGGAGGCCAAGGTAGGAGGGTCATTTGAGCTCAGGAGTTTGAGACCAGCCTGGGCAACATAGGGAAACCCCAGCTCTACAAAAAATTTTAAAATTGGCCAGGCATGGTGACAAGTGCCTGTGGTCCCCGCTGCTTGGGAGAATGGCTTCAGCCCAAGAGGTGGTAGCTGCGATGAGCTGAGATGGCACCATTGCACTCCATAAGGCACAGATGGAGACCCCCTTCTCCAAAAAGAGCTGTGGCTGTCAATCTTGCGGGAAAGAAGCCATCCACAGAGTGACAGGCACATCGCTTTCCTCCAGGGCGGCCTGGGCTGCTTTTCCCCGCGCACTTCATGGCTCTATGTTAATTATTTAGCGATATAACTTAGAAGGCTGTGACGGAAGACACCTTACAGTCTGTGGCCTCAAACAGATCTGAGGGGCTCAGAGTCCTGTTTACCGTTTAGTCTCGAAACTGCTGCACGGCACCTTTGGACAAAGCTCATTCTAGGAAAATAACCCATCTCCAGCACACGCTGGGCACTGCCAAGCCAGCCAGCAAGCGGGGTTCCTGGAGTGGCCCCTCCCAAGGAGGCCTGGGCCTCGGTTCCCTGGAGCTCTGAAACCTTCTCACCCGGTGGCCACCAGCCCGACCTCCAAGGATGGGGAGCTCCCCTCTTCCAGAGTGGGCACGCGTCTGCGGCGAGGCGCTCGTTTCACCTGACAGGCCCTCGAGTGAGTCACAGCCAACTGCTGTGTCCTCTGCCAAGGGCTCGTGTCTGACACCTCTAGTTTGTCACCACAGTTTTTTGTTTCTTTTTTTTTGAGACCCAGTCTCACTGTGTTGCCCAGGCTGGAGTTAGTGGTGCGCTCTCGGCTCACTGCAACCTCCTTCTCCGTGATTCTGCCTCAGCCCCCCAAGTAGCTGGGACTACAGGTGTGAGCCACCACACCCAGCCAGTTTTTGTATTTCTTAGTCCAGATGGGGTTCTGCCATGTTGGCCAGGCTGGTCTTGAACTCCTGGCCTCAGATGATCTTTTTGCCCTCAGCCTCCCAAAGTGCTGGGATGACAGGTGTGAGCTATCGCACGTGGCCACCACTCTCTTCTCTTTGATGAGGCCCTGGCTGCTGAAATACCCCCAACGCCCACCACGCTGCATCCAGAAGGGCCCCGAGCCTCCACTCCCTCTCAGGGAGCTATGAGCAGCATCCGGGGCCTGAGCCTCTCCTAGCCTCCTGGCCTCCTCAGAAGGCCTGTTGGGTGCGGCTCCCATGGCACCCTCATCAGGGCCTGAGTCTCTACTGCCCACGCCAGGTCCAGGACCCAGTGGGGAAGCCCGGCCTCAGGAAGCCGCCCTTCCAGCAGCACAGACTACACAGATGAGGACAGCCTGTAGGACCAGGAGCGGTGTCTGCGGGGACAGGAAAGCCCTGGGAGGCCAGGCACGCAGGACAGAGCCGGAGGCTCGCTGACACTGGTGCCCCCCAGAGGAGGGGACGGAGCCACGTGTGCCCTGTGGGCACCCGCAGACACTCACCTGCATGAACGTGTGACACTCCATCACGAAACTCCCTTTGGTAATCTGCTTAAACTTATCGCAAATGTCTGGAATGCTGGTGGCTTCTAAAATAAACTCCTGGTGTTGCTTAATTAAGGTCAGGGCCACTCGGAAGATAATCTTCGAGCCTTCGTTGAACAGACAGTCCCAGATCCGAAGCACTGTCTGCAGAGACACAGAAGCCCGTCACTCCCTGGTGGCTTGCCTGCCCGCCCCGGGCCCCAAGCCAGGCGCTCACCTCCACAGGCAGGACCTCCACAAACAGGCAGATGAACCAGCGAGATGCCACCAGCGTCCACAGCACGCCGAGCTGCTCCATCAGGGCCCCCACAGCCGGCAGCTTTGCCCGAACCAGCTCCCTGAGCACCTCCTGGTCGGTCTTCAGGCCCAGCATGGCCGGGGTGTAGTAATCTGCCAGGCAGTGGGAGAAGAGACCCTGAGACACTCTGCTCACCTCCACAAGCCCACTCCCCTTGCAGCCAAAGAAAACAGGGCCACCCCGGGAGGACCCCTCCCAGGAGGGAAGCAGAAAGTGGGAGACGAAGAGTCGGGCTGAAGCCTGCAGACGCAGGGCTGGTGGGGAGTGACCCCCACAGCCAGGCCTTTTAGGATATCCCTGGGGGCCACCTGGCTGGGCGTCAGTTAAAATCTGCAGGTCGAGGGGCAGGTGCGGCGGCTCAGCCCCGCAATCCCAGCACTGTGGGAGGCTGAGGCAGGCAGATCACCCCAAGTCAGGAGTTCAAGACCAGTCTGGCTGATAATGGAGAAACCCCGTCTCTACTAAAAATACAAAAATTAGCTGGGCGTGGTAGCACACGCCTGTCATCCCAGCTATTCAGGAGGCTAAGGCAGGAGAATTGTTTGAACCCGGGAGGTGGAGGCTACAGGGAGCTGAGATCAGGACACTGGGAGACAGAGAGCAAGACTCCGTCTCAAAATAATAAATAAATAAATAAATAAAAATCTGCAGGTGGCAAACAGGGTCCCAAGGAGATGCGGGCAGCCCCATGCTCCTAGCAGAACTATTCACGACAGCCAAGAGACGGAGGCAACCCACGTGTCCATCGGCAGATGAGTGGACAAGCAAAAGGTGAATGGCCGCATGATGGAGTATCATTCAGCCTCAGAAGCCACAGGCCGCAGCAGGGGGAGGGAGGGAAGGCATGACGGGGACGAGGATTCTGTCTGGGAAGATACGACAGCCCTGGAGAGGGCAGCGGCGATGGTTACATCACGTGGCGAGCGGCCCTGAGGCCACTGAGCTGGAAACGTGGGTAAGATGGCACATTCTGCATTCTGTGAGTTTTACCACAACAAAAATGAAACTCAGACAAATGCTTCCAACAACGTGTCCTCCTTTCGAATGGACATTTGTCTCACCAAAGCACTTTTGTGTTTCCCACGGAATTTTTTAGCTTGCTCATGTAATGATTTACAGTACATTCTAATGCTTGGATTTGCACTGGGAAAGAGTTCAGTATGCGACCCGTGTGATCGCACCACGCCCTCTCCTGTGCGTCTGGCCCCGTCCGGCATGTGCACAGCCTCGCCTGTCTCCTGCCGTGTGGGGCTGAGCTGTTCTTGCTACTCTCATTATTTTTTTAGACAGAGTCTGGCTTTGTTGTCCAGGCTGCAGTGCAGCGGCATAATCTCAGCTCACTGCAACCTCTGCCTCCTGGGTTCAAATGATTCCCTGCTGCAGCCTCCCGAGTAGCTGGGATTACAGGTGCCCGCCACCACACCTGGCTAATTTTTGTATTTTTAGTAGAGACAGGGTTTCGCCATGTTGGCCAGGATGGTCACAAACTTCTGGCCTCAGGTGATCCGCCTGCCTCGGCCTCCCAAAGCGCTGGGATCACAGGCATGCTCCACCATGCCCAGCCTGTTTTTGTTAATTGAATATCTCGGTTAAAATAGAACCATCACAAACACTGACACATCACGGGCCTGTGACTGCTTTTCAGACTGAGCACACGGTGAAGTCGGTTTCATAGTAAATACTAATGCCTGTGAAGGCGGTTTAGCCAGAGACAGTTCAGTGAGCAAATGCCAGGGATTAAAGTCCTCCCTTCCATATCCTTGTTTACAGTATCTGCCTCTGGGGCTCTGAGCGCTTTGCTCTTCTTTTACCTTCTTAGCTGAGCACATCCTGGTCCAGCTGGGGGGAGAGGCGTGAAGAACCATCAGCGCCCGCCCTGGTTCTGCAGGTGACCTCAATCCCACAGGTGGCGTGGCAGGGGCCCTGAGCGCCAGGCAGCAGGGGGTCTGCAGAGAAGCATAGCCTGACCTTGGCCCCAGATACAGAGAAGCTTAGAGCAGCTTCCAAAAATAGAGGCGCTGAACTCATTCCCTAAACTCCACGGGGCTGAGCCGGCCACCAAGGAGAGGATTAAATTAAAGCCGCAGCTGCTTTCCTTTCCTTGAACATGGAGGGCACAGCGGCCGCTCCCTGCAGAAAGGGCTCGTCCCTCCGGGCTGACGCGCAGGCACTCATGTTCCCAGGAGTGACCACCTCACCTGGTCTTGGCTCACCTCCCTAAGGCTCCTTGTCCCTGTCCTCCCGGGGACATCCACACCTCTGCAAACAACCCAACACTGCACTCATCACCAAGGATCTGGGACGGCACCTCCCCGTCCAGGACAGGTCGGGGCGCAGCTCTGACATTCCCCTGCACACCCCTCAGGGTCTGCGGTCAGACGTGGGCAGGGGCCACACATACACAATGACCACGAGCATCTCCACGTGGCTGTGGCTTCCTCCTGTCTGCTTCATTCCCACCGTCCAGATCTTCCTCCGTGAGCGGGTGTGAGTCCAAGATCACACTCCACTCATAGGCCAGCTCTCCACCCGGGTGCTTTCAATCAGAAAATAAAAGGTATGACTTCAAGACTGAAAAACATTTTTTTTTGAGAAAGGGTCTCACTCTGTCACCGAGGCTGGAGCGTAATGGTGCTATCACAGCTCACTGCAGCCTCAACCTCCTGGACTCAAATGATCCTCCCGCCTCAGCCTCCTGAGTAGTGGGGACCGCAGATATGCACCACCACACCCAGCTCATTTTTTGTTTTGTATAGAGACAAGGTTTCACCATGTTGTCCAGGGTGGTCCGAAACTCCTGGGCTGCCAAAACATTAAATGGTTTGCATAGACTTCTATGAAGGGAGCTTCCATTCCCAAGGGTATCTCCCTCTCCCTACCAGGAAACACACTCCTGAAATCCACATCTCAAACCTTACAGAGTGACCGGGTGCGGGGGCTCACGCCTGGAATCCCGGCACTTTGGGAGGCTGCGGCAGGTGGATCACCTGAGGTCAGGAGTTTGAGACGAACCTGACCAACATGGTGAAACCCCATCTCTACTAAAAATAGGAAAATGAGGCATGGTGGCACATGCCTGGAATCCCAGTTACTCAGGAGGCTGAAGCAAGAGAACTGCTTGAACCTGGGAGGTGGAAGTTGCAGTGAGCCGATATCGCGCCATCGCACTCCAGCCCGGGTGACAGAGTGAGACTCCATTTCAAAAACAAAAACCTTACAAAGCAGCCTTGTGGACTTAGTTTCCCTGATTTCCTTCCCAGAAGCCTGAAGGTCACAGGTGCCCGGGATGGTGAACATGCCAGGCTCCAACCACGCTTTCCTAGGGTGTGCGCAACGCACGTGTTGATAAATGTCTGTTTCTCGCTCATTATTCAGTCTTCAGCCAGTCCTAGGTACAGAGCCCAGTTAGGGGACCTAAGGTGTACATGAGATTTCTTTGTGCACATGAACATCACACGTGCACACACATGTGCACACACAGGCACACGTACACCACACACAGGCACACATGTGCACATGAACCACACAGGCACATGTACACCACACACAGGCACACGTGTACACGCACACCACACGGGCACACGTACACCACACACAGGCACATATGTGCACATGCACACCTGCATCCTCTGGACAGTGTGAGGCAGAGCTGTACACACACACCACACATGGGCACACAAATGCACCACACGAGCAAACACACCTGCCTTGATCCCCTGGACTGTGAAGTGGAGCTGTACATGTGCGCCACACACAAGCACACGCATACCAAACACACATGGGCACATATGTGCACACACACTACACACTGGCACACATGCGTACATACCACACAGGGACACACGTGGGCACATATGCACACATGCACACCACACATGCACACATGTGCGCACACATACCACACACGGAAACACGCGGACACGTGCACACGCACGCCATACACGGGCACACAAGGGCACATGCACACCTGCCTCGATCTCCTTAACAGTGTGAGACGGAGCTGTAACACACCACACACAGGCATGCATGTGCGCACACATACCACAAACGGAAACACATGGGCACATATATGCACACGCACACCATACATGGGCACACGTGCACACATACCACACAAACACATGGGCACATATGTACACACACACACCACACATGGGCACACACACAGCACACACAAGCACACATGCATCTGCCTCATTCCCCTTAACGGTGTGAGGTGGAGCTGTACACGCACAGCACACACGTGCACACACATACCACACACATGAACACGGGCACACAAGGGCACATGCACACGTGCCTCGTCCCCCAGACTGTGAGGTGGAGCTGTACACGCAGCGCCCCATCGCAGCAAATGCTCCAGGGTGTGCTTCCGCAAACAACAGCCTGGCCACCTGGCCCTGAGCCAGCACCACGTCCCAGTTCCCAGACACCTTCTGAAGGTGTCCAAGGACTCCGTGAGTAGTTTCCACAAACACATCCCGAGGAATCCACGCAAGAACAAGCTTCGGGAGCCACACTGACAAAGGCCCAGTGACACACATTACGCAGAGTTTCCTGGAGAAACAGGCCGGTCCAGGTCTGGGGCAGAAGGCTCAAGGGATGAGCCCAGAAAAGCCCGTCCTGCAGACGCGAGGAAGCAGATGGCACCACAGTCACATGCACAGGACTCAGGAACCAACCATAACAGGCTCCCGCGGGCCACAACTGGGGCAACCTGAGCTTCAAGAAGGACAAAAACCCTCCCGTGTGTGCTGCCCCGGAGTCCACAATTACACGGACACATACCACTGCCCGGCCCGCTTCCAATGACCAGACGCCAATTTATGATCTTGAGGGTGGGGCCATAAAGCCAAGGGACCCAGCATTTATCCCGCCTCTTCTAAAAACTCATAACCTCTGATAACCTGCCCGCCTCAGCCTCCCAAAGTGCTGGGATTAAAGGCCTGAGCCACCGTGCCCGGCCTATCCTGCCCCTTCTAACGGACTCAGATTTTGGGTCTTGCTACCAGTCTATAGTAAATTCCAAGGAGAGGGGCTCAGCTGGAGGCTGCTGGGATATTTGCATCAGGAAAGCCTGCAGCCCGCGTGCTTGGACGGGAAGAGAAAGAGGTGCAGATTCCCGTGCACTGACTGAAGGGCTCAAGGCTCCTCACGTGTAACCCGGGGCGACGCTAAGACACACAGCCCAGGTGCTCACATGCATGGCAAACCGCAGAGAACCGCACAGAGCGGTGTGGTCAGTCAAGAAGTTGGGATCCAGTTACCACCTTTGCCAAATACATGAACGCACCCATCACCACTGCACTGTACGCTTGAGACGAGGAGACTGTGGGGTCTGTGGATCATACCTCGGCAGACTTCTCTTCAGTGCCTGTGCTTTTAAAAAATGGGTGTATGTGTATATGTATGTACGCAGGAATGAATGAACGACAGGGTCTTGCTCTGTCGCCCAGGCTGGAGTGCAATGGTGCAATCTCGGCTCACTGCAACCTCCGCTTCCCAGGCTCAAATAATTCTTGTGCCTCAGCCTCCCAAGCAGCTGGGATTACAGGTGTGCACCACCACACCCAGCTATTTTAGCCTTTTTAGTAGAGATGGGGTTTTGCCATGGTGGCCACACTAGTTTTGAACTCCTGGCCTCAAGCAATGCACCCACCTAGGACTCCCAAAGTGCTGGGGTGACAGGCAAGAGCTGCTATGCCCGGCTCAGTGCCTGTGTGTTTATATTTATTTATTTATTTGAGACAAATCTCACTCTGTCCCCCAGGCTGGAGTACAGTGGCGCGATCTTGGTTCACTGCAGCCTTCACCTTCCAGGTTCAAGCAATTCTCCTGCCTCAGCCTCCTGAGTAGCTGGGATTGGAGGTGTGTGCCACTATGCCTGGCTAATTTTTTTATTTTTTAGTAGGTATGAGGTTTTGCCATGTTGGCCAGGCTGGTCTCGAACTGCTGACCTGAGATGATCCACCTGTTTCAGCCTCCCAAAGTGCTGGGGTTACAGATGTGAGCCACCGCACCCAGCCTGGTGTTTCTAAGAGCACAGGAGCCAACCACAAGAGGCTCCCGCGGGCCACAAATGGGGCAACCTGAGCTTGAAGGACAAAAACCCTCCTGTGTGTGCAGCCCCAGAGTCCACAATTACACGGACACACACCACTGCCCGGCCTGCTTCCAATGACCAGACGCCAATTTATGATCTTGAGGGTCGGGCCATAAAGCCAAGGGATCCAGCATTTATCCTGCCTCTCCTAAAAACTTGTAACTCACAGGCATGCTTAGAAACATGCCTGTGCTTTTAGAAACACATGAAGTGCTCTCGCACACAGGGGACATCTTGGGACAGATAACACGCGAAACCCTCCACAGGGTCCAGAGGACG
The DNA here is from genome assembly GCA_963574635.1 of Cheracebus regulus. NCBI lineage: Eukaryota > Metazoa > Chordata > Mammalia > Primates > Pitheciidae > Cheracebus > Cheracebus regulus. The sequence continues at coordinate 4,869 of CAUYQU010070363.1, read as the reverse complement.
GAGAGGGAGGGACATGCCTTCCTACCACCCCCACCCTGCACTGCTACGACCACTTGCTGCCGGCCTGTGACTTTTGCACTAGTTAATAAAATTAAAGTCAGCTGAAAAGATAAAGCAAGCGAGAAAAACAGAAAATGATGAAGAGCAAACGTTTATCTCGGTATTAACTTGGTTCAGAGTATGAATCGGTAACACACACCGGAAACAGAACTGCCTTTCATTCTGAACTCAACCACTCTTCTGGATTCTCAGTTTGAGATTATAAATAAGCAATAAGGTTGTCTTAGGGTTAGAATGAGAAACTAGTGGAAATTCCCAATTTTCTAGACAGAACAAATCTTTGAACAGAAATAAAAGTGCCTAATCCTTCAGGTAAAGGAATGACTCTAAGTGGGGTGGGCAGAGCAGAGAGCGCCCCTCCGGCGGCTCAGCAGACTTCAACAAACTGGAGCATGAGAGAACAGACCGCCTTTTCCTCTAACTTCCCTAAGTTTCGCTAATTCTTAAACCTATCAGTTTTAAATGCTAAAAGTTTTAATTTTTATTTTTAATATTTATAAATACCTAATAGGTGTACATATGAATGGGGTCCTCATGATATTTTCATACAAGCATTCAGTATGTTCTGATCAAACGTGGATCGATGGAGGCAGCCGCAGTGGCTCCCGACTGCAATCCCAGCTCTGTTTTTGAGACGGAGTCTCGCTGTTGTCACCCAGGCTGGAGTCCAGTGCCAGAAACAGCTCACAGCAGCATCCACCTCCGGAGTTCAAGCGATCCTCGTGCCTCAGCCTCCCGAGTAGCTGGGACTACAGGTGCCCGCCACCACACCCGGCTAATTTTTGTATTCTTAGTAGAGACGGGGTTTCCCCATATTGGCCAGGCTGGTCTCAAACTCCTGACCTCAGGTGATCCACCTGCCTCAGCCTCCTAAGTGCTGGGATTACAGGTGAGAACCACCACGCCCAGCCAGAACCTCATTCTTTCTGAGGCTGAGCAGCACTCCGCTGAGTGTGTGCACCCCACTTTCCTTATCCATCCGTCTGCGGTCGGACACCTGGCTCAATTCCATCCTGGCTGCGGGAGCAGTGCCACAGTGAACGCTTTGACAGACACCCTACAACAGAGTCACTTCCTTTCTTTTGGATACACACCCAGCAGTGAGAATAAGATTTGTGTGTGTGTGTGAAGGCAAAATAAGTACTGTAAAATTTAATTTTAAAAAAAACATGCAAAGGACTCCGCACTCTCTAGGTGTGAGATCCAGCCCCCAATCCTCCTCTGAAAGGCGCCCTGCACGTGCTGGAGCTACGAAGCCCCAACCCGGACCCAGCACCAGGCCGGGATTCTCCACTGCCTGGGAGTCTCCACTGCTGCTTGCAGACACCACTGCTGGGAGACCGAAGGGTGGGGAGGTGGGGCTCTGGCCACGGCGAGGGGCTGAGGTGAGCGGGGCTGGCTTTGGAGTCACCCACTGGGGTGCCCCTGCCTGCACCCATGCCAGCCGTGCAGGAGACCAGCCCCTCACCCTGGGCCCCACCTCTGCACTGGGAACATGAGACCCCACCTAAGGTCCTGAAGCCCTGAGGGCAACGGACACACACCAGCCAAGTACCCACCTGGCACTCAGCCCTAAGACCGCCCTAGGACTGTAGCAACCATCCCTGCAGACAGCGGAAGTGCTCGCATGAGAGGGCTCTGGGAAAACCCACCGTGCTTCCCAAGTGCCCTGCACAACTTTCCAGATTCCAGAAAAGGTACAGAGAAGCTGCCACGAAACAGTGTTTCTGACTTGCTTACGCTGTTACATTTCACAGGCAAAAAGCTAACAGACCCGTTACACGTCAGTTACACAAACTGAGGCCAGGTGTGGTAACCCCAATGCTTTGGAAAGCTGAGATGGCAGGATCACTTGAGCCCAAGAGTTTGAGGCCCGCTTGGGCAACACAGCAAGACCCTGTCTGTACTCAAAATACAAAAATTAGCCGGGCATGGTGGTGCACACCTGTAGACCCCTAGTTGGGAGGCTGAGGTGGGAGGATCACTTGAACTGGGGAGGTCGAGGCTGCAGTGAGCTGTGATCGCACCACTGTACTCCAGTCTACTGAGCAAGACCCGGTCGCAATAAATAAATACACTTTAGAAGTAGCTAAGATCTCTGGTTAAATACTTAATAGAAAACTGAGCAATTCCTTAAATTTTCAGATCCCACTAAATTGGAACAACTATCTTAAATTCAGCAATTTGTTAGTGTACAACTCAATAACACTTTAACTGCTATAATTAGGAGACCCTGAATGGAAAAGCAGCAATCACTTTTTTCCCTAATGTATAGAGTTACTTTTTTTAAAAAAAAGTAGCTTATGGAGAAAGCTGGTATTGAGAGGCCTTGGATTGTACAAAGAGCCTTCTGTGCAACCATCTCATGGAGTAAGCGCACACCTAAGGTGTAAGTCCACAGATCTGGAAACCTGCGTGTGGTGAGCCTGGCTGCCTGATTACTCGGTGTAATCTGATCCCAAAACAGATGCTCCTGACCCCAGAGATGAGCCTCCTGTGACAAAGCCAGCCCAATGGGACATGGCCCAGGCCACGTGAGCACCACCCTTAGGATGGGTGCCCACAGGGAAACCCTCTCAGGAGGACGCAGGAAACACACCTCCGATGTGGCATGTGGGGTGCCAGAGCCCACCTCTGCTCACGGGGCTGAGCTGTGGTCCCGAAAGAACACGCCTTGCTGGTCCATATGTCAGCCAGTCCTTCCAGCCATAGTGGAGGTGTTTCCTTGGTAAGTTATTATAACCTGACCTATTTCCCTATTTTTCAAGGGAAACCAGGTCAAACCCATCTTTCAGGATGCAGAGTGCTGATTCAGGGCTGCACTTGACTCATGACTGACGCCTGTCCCGAGTCGCGGCCCCCTCCACCCTCAGACACGCGGCAGAGCCTGGCGAACCTCCTCTGAGGCGGCCGGGAACCATCGCCCGCCTGGGAGCAGTGTCCACACCTTCCCCTGCGTTCTCTCCACGCCTTGTTTGAATGGCGACTGAGGGAGGCCTTCGTGGGCTCTGGAAGAGGCCGTGGGTGTGGCAGGCGTTCTGGGCTGAGAACTCGGGCTGTGGGAAGTCTGTGTGTGGATGGTCACAGGCCACGGTAGTGTGTCCTCGGGTCCCTTCCTAACTGAATTGGGATTAGAGGCATTTGCTGGTCAAAGTAACTCCCTTAACTGGACCCCGTCTAAGTGACGAACGAACAGTGCCTCGGTCAGTCCTCCTGCGTTCCACAGCGGCGGTGGGAGAAGCCTGGGGAGGCAGCTGTGGGGTGCAGGTCTCGGGCGGGAAGGCCTGGGATGGGATCTCAGCCCCTCGACTCACTGGGGGCCTGAGTACCAGTTACTTATTCCCCACCAGCCTCAGCCTCCTCCTTTGTAAAAAGACGACTGTGCGCACATTTTCAATGCACACACAGACTTGCCCCATGGCGGCCGCTCCACGGCAGGGAGGGTTCGTTTTGCATCACTGGCCTGGAGGTCTTGGGTGGCTGCAGAAGGCTTCGCTCCACCCCAGTCTTTCCATCTGCATCTTCATGCTCACCAGGGAACTTGGCCATGGGTTCACAGGTCTGGGGGCCATGCAGGTCTCTGTTTTGTAAATTTCCTGTTAGGCACATTCTTCACCTGATGTTCTGCTGAGCTGTTTCTTTTTCTGCTTAGATTTTTTTTTTTTTTTTTTTTTTTTTAGTCGGAGTTGCAATCTTTTTGCCCAGGCTGGAGTGCAATGGCGCGATCTCGGCTCACTGCAGCCTCCGCCTCCCGGGTTCAAGTGATTCTCCTGCCTCAGCCCCCCAAGTAGCTGGGACTACAGGCACACACCACCACGCCCAGCTAATTTTGTATTCTTAGTAGAGACAAGGTTTCTCCATGTTGGCCAGGCTGGTCTCAAACTCCTGACTTCAGGTGATCCGCCCGCCTCAGCCTCCCAAAGTGCTGGGATTACAGGCGTGAGGCACCGCGCCTGGACTTTCTGCTTAGATTTTTAGAAATTCACCCACACAGTCCAGACACTAACCCTTTGTTCATTATATGGATCAGAGAGAGTTTCTCTGAACCAGCAGCTTATCTTTTTACTTTGCTTATGAAGACTCTTACCAAAATTAGTTTTTAAATTTTCATGTAATTAAAATTATCAATGCCACCTGCGCTTTTTTGAATTATGTTCAGTAACGTGTCCCCTACTCCCACATGACACAATTGTTACATATTTTGTTATTGGAGTTTCAAAGTTCTGATTTTTTAGATGAGTCTTAAAACCATCTGGAATTGAAATATGGGCTTAATTTTTTCTTCCATGCAGTCAACTGTCACTGAATTATGTTTTAAACAGTCTTTTTCCCATTAATTGATATATCTCACAAAAGACATTCCCATCGATTAACACGTCCACCAACTGGCTGATTTCTGTCTGGCTTCGCAATTCTGTTCCGTTGGTCTGTTCATCCATTCATAATTTAATGCATTTTGGAAGGCTGAGGTGGGAGAATCACTTGAACCCAAGAGTTCTAGACCAGCCTGGGCAACACAGCAAGACAGCATTTTAATGATGAGAGCAATAAAATACATCCCGAATGTTCTTCTTTCAAGCCTTTTTGGCTTTGCCCTTGATTCTTCCATATGATTATGCCATCCTTGCATTTCTGGAATAAACGATCTTCAAATAAAAAAAATACTTCAGGAGAGATCCAAGATGGCGGATTAGGAGCAGCTCAGGATTGCAGCTCCCAGTGAAAGTGCAGAGGGTGAGTGGACGCCACATTTCCAGACGGATTTTTATTACCCCCAGACCAGGAGATTCCCAGGCGGAGCAGCCCCAC